>CAXHTJ010000990.1:0-50245 GCA_964019445.1 Populus tremula
GCCGTATCATTCTGAGACTGCCAAGGCACACAGGGGATAGGCGGCCGCTTCTATAGTGTCACCTAAATACTACTGACTCCAGCGTAACTGGACTGGCCACAGTTAGGCCGCAAATGTAATCACACTGGCTCACCTTCGGGTGGGCCTTTCTGCGTTCGCGAGTGGACCCGATAAGCTCATGGAGCGGCGTAACCGTCGCACAGGAAGGACAGAGAAAGCGCGGATCTGGGAAGTGACGGACAGAACGGTCATGACCTGGATTGGGGAGGCGGTTGCCGCCGCTGCTGCTGACGGTGTGACGTTCTCTGTTCCGGTCACACCACATACGTTCCGCCATTCCTATGCGATGCACATGCTGTATGCCGGTATACCGCTGAAAGTTCTGCAAAGCCTGATGGGACATAAGTCCATCAGTTCAACGGAAGTCTACACGAAGGTTTTTGCGCTGGATGTGGCTGCCCGGCACCGGATGCAGTTTGCGATGCCGGAGTCTGATGCGGTTGCGATGCTGAAACAATTATCCTGAGAATAAATGCCTTGGCCTTTATATGGAAATGTGGAACTGAGTGGATATGCTGTTTTTGTCTGTTAAACAGAGAAGCTGGCTGTTATCCACTGAGAAGCGAACGAAACAGTCGGGAAAATCTCCCATTATCGTAGAGATCCGCATTATTAATCTCAGGAGCCTGTGTAGCGTTTATAGGAAGTAGTGTTCTGTCATGATGCCTGCAAGCGGTAACGAAAACGATTTGAATATGCCTTCAGGAACAATAGAAATCTTCGTGCGGTGTTACGTTGAAGTGGAGCGGATTATGTCAGCAATGGACAGAACAACCTAATGAACACAGAACCATGATGTGGTCTGTCCTTTTACAGCCAGTAGTGCTCGCCGCAGTCGAGCGACAGGGCGAAGCCCTCGGCTGGTTGCCCTCGCCGCTGGGCTGGCGGCCGTCTATGGCCCTGCAAACGCGCCAGAAACGCCGTCGAAGCCGTGTGCGAGACACCGCGGCCGGCCGCCGGCGTTGTGGATACCTCGCGGAAAACTTGGCCCTCACTGACAGATGAGGGGCGGACGTTGACACTTGAGGGGCCGACTCACCCGGCGCGGCGTTGACAGATGAGGGGCAGGCTCGATTTCGGCCGGCGACGTGGAGCTGGCCAGCCTCGCAAATCGGCGAAAACGCCTGATTTTACGCGAGTTTCCCACAGATGATGTGGACAAGCCTGGGGATAAGTGCCCTGCGGTATTGACACTTGAGGGGCGCGACTACTGACAGATGAGGGGCGCGATCCTTGACACTTGGGGCAGAGTGCTGACAGATGAGGGGCGCACCTATTGACATTTGAGGGCTGTCCACAGGCAGAAAATCCAGCATTTGCAAGGGTTTCCGCCCGTTTTTCGGCCACCGCTAACCTGTCTTTTAACCTGCTTTTAAACCAATATTTATAAACCTTGTTTTTAACCAGGGCTGCGCCCTGTGCGCGTGACCGCGCACGCCGAAGGGGGTGCCCCCCCTTCTCGAACCCTCCCGGTCGAGTGAGCGAGGAAGCACCAGGGAACAGCACTTATATATTCTGCTTACACACGATGCCTGAAAAAACTTCCCTTGGGGTTATCCACTTATCCACGGGGATATTTTTATAATTATTTTTTTTATAGTTTTTAGATCTTCTTTTTTAGAGCGCCTTGTAGGCCTTTATCCATGCTGGTTCTATAGAAGGTGTTGTGACAAATTGCCCTTTCAGTGTGACAAATCACCCTCAAATGACAGTCCTGTCTGTGACAAATTGCCCTTAACCCTGTGACAAATTGCCCTCAGAAGAAGCTGTTTTTTCACAAAGTTATCCCTGCTTATTGACTCTTTTTTATTTAGTGTGACAATCTAAAAACTTGTCACACTTCACATGGATCTGTCATGGCGGAAACAGCGGTTATCAATCACAAGAAACGTAAAAATAGCCCGCGAATCGTCCAGTCAAACGACCTCACTGAGGCGGCATATAGTCTCTCCCGGGATCAAAAACGTATGCTGTATCTGTTCGTTGACCAGATCAGAAAATCTGATGGCACCCTACAGGAACATGACGGTATCTGCGAGATCCATGTTGCTAAATATGCTGAAATATTCGGATTGACCTCTGCGGAAGCCAGTAAGGATATACGGCAGGCATTGAAGAGTTTCGCGGGGAAGGAAGTGGTTTTTATCGCCCTGAAGAGGATGCCGGCGATGAAAAAGGCTTGAATCTTTTCCTTGGTTTATCAAACGTGCGCACAGTCCATCCAGAGGGCTTTACAGTGTTCATATCAACCCATATCTCATTCCCTTCTTTATCGGGTTACAGAACCGGTTTACGCAGTTTCGGCTTAGTGAAACAAAAGAAATCACCAATCCGTATGCCATGCGTTTATACGAATCCCTGTGTCAGTATCGTAAGCCGGATGGCTCAGGCATCGTCTCTCTGAAAATCGACTGGATCATAGAGCGTTACCAGCTGCCTCAAAGTTACCAGCGTATGCCTGACTTCCGCCGCCGCTTCCTGCAGGTCTGTGTTAATGAGATCAACAGCAGAACTCCAATGCGCCTCTCATACATTGAGAAAAAGAAAGGCCGCCAGACGACTCATATCGTATTTTCCTTCCGCGATATCACTTCCATGACGACAGGATAGTCTGAGGGTTATCTGTCACAGATTTGAGGGTGGTTCGTCACATTTGTTCTGACCTACTGAGGGTAATTTGTCACAGTTTTGCTGTTTCCTTCAGCCTGCATGGATTTTCTCATACTTTTTGAACTGTAATTTTTAAGGAAGCCAAATTTGAGGGCAGTTTGTCACAGTTGATTTCCTTCTCTTTCCCTTCGTCATGTGACCTGATATCGGGGGTTAGTTCGTCATCATTGATGAGGGTTGATTATCACAGTTTATTACTCTGAATTGGCTATCCGCGTGTGTTCCTCTACCTGGAGTTTTTCCCACGGTGGATATTTCTTCTTGCGCTGAGCGTAAGAGCTATCTGACAGAACAGTTCTTCTTTGCTTCCTCGCCAGTTCGCTCGCTATGCTCGGTTACACGGCTGCGGCGAGCGCAAGTGATAATAAGTGACTGAGGTATGTGCTCTTCTTATCTCCTTTTGTAGTGTTGCTCTTATTTTAAAACAACTTTGCGGTTTTTTGATGACTTTGCGATTTTGTTGTTGCTTTGCAGTAAATTGCAAGATTTAATAAAAAAAACGCAAAGCAATGATTAAAGGATGTTCAGAATGAAACTCATGGAAACACTTAACCAGTGCATAAACGCTGGTCATGAAATGACGAAGGCTATCGCCATTGCACAGTTTAATGATGACAGCCCGGAAGCGAGGAAAATAACCCGGCGCTGGAGAATAGGTGAAGCAGCGGATTTAGTTGGGGTTTCTTCTCAGGCTATCAGAGATGCCGAGAAAGCAGGGCGACTACCGCACCCGGATATGGAAATTCGAGGACGGGTTGAGCAACGTGTTGGTTATACAATTGAACAAATTAATCATATGCGTGATGTGTTTGGAACGCGATTGCGACGTGCTGAAGACGTATTTCCACCGGTGATCGGGGTTGCTGCCCATAAAGGAGGCGTTTACAAAACCTCTGTTTCTGTTCATCTTGCTCAGGATTTGGCTCTGAAGGGGCTACGTGTTTTGCTCGTGGAAGGTAACGACCCCCAGGGAACAGCCTCAATGTATCACGGATGGGTTCCAGATCTTCATATTCATGCAGAAGACACTCTCCTGCCTTTCTATCTTGGGGAAAAGGACGATGTCACTTATGCAATAAAGCCCACTTGCTGGCCGGGGCTTGACATTATTCCTTCCTGTCTGGCTCTGCACCGTATTGAAACTGAGTTAATGGGCAAATTTGATGAAGGTAAACTGCCCACCGATCCACACCTGATGCTCCGACTGGCCATTGAAACTGTTGCTCATGACTATGATGTCATAGTTATTGACAGCGCGCCTAACCTGGGTATCGGCACGATTAATGTCGTATGTGCTGCTGATGTGCTGATTGTTCCCACGCCTGCTGAGTTGTTTGACTACACCTCCGCACTGCAGTTTTTCGATATGCTTCGTGATCTGCTCAAGAACGTTGATCTTAAAGGGTTCGAGCCTGATGTTCGTATTTTGCTTACCAAATACAGCAATAGTAATGGCTCTCAGTCCCCGTGGATGGAGGAGCAAATTCGGGATGCCTGGGGAAGCATGGTTCTAAAAAATGTTGTGCGTGAAACGGATGAAGTTGGTAAAGGTCAGATCCGGATGAGAACTGTTTTTGAACAGGCCATTGATCAACGCTCTTCAACTGGTGCCTGGAGAAATGCTCTTTCTATTTGGGAACCTGTCTGCAATGAAATTTTCGATCGTCTGATTAAACCACGCTGGGAGATTAGATAATGAAGCGTGCGCCTGTTATTCCAAAACATACGCTCAATACTCAACCGGTTGAAGATACTTCGTTATCGACACCAGCTGCCCCGATGGTGGATTCGTTAATTGCGCGCGTAGGAGTAATGGCTCGCGGTAATGCCATTACTTTGCCTGTATGTGGTCGGGATGTGAAGTTTACTCTTGAAGTGCTCCGGGGTGATAGTGTTGAGAAGACCTCTCGGGTATGGTCAGGTAATGAACGTGACCAAGAGCTGCTTACTGAGGACGCACTGGATGATCTCATCCCTTCTTTTCTACTGACTGGTCAACAGACACCGGCGTTCGGTCGAAGAGTATCTGGTGTCATAGAAATTGCCGATGGGAGTCGCCGTCGTAAAGCTGCTGCACTTACCGAAAGTGATTATCGTGTTCTGGTTGGCGAGCTGGATGATGAGCAGATGGCTGCATTATCCAGATTGGGTAACGATTATCGCCCAACAAGTGCTTATGAACGTGGTCAGCGTTATGCAAGCCGATTGCAGAATGAATTTGCTGGAAATATTTCTGCGCTGGCTGATGCGGAAAATATTTCACGTAAGATTATTACCCGCTGTATCAACACCGCCAAATTGCCTAAATCAGTTGTTGCTCTTTTTTCTCACCCCGGTGAACTATCTGCCCGGTCAGGTGATGCACTTCAAAAAGCCTTTACAGATAAAGAGGAATTACTTAAGCAGCAGGCATCTAACCTTCATGAGCAGAAAAAAGCTGGGGTGATATTTGAAGCTGAAGAAGTTATCACTCTTTTAACTTCTGTGCTTAAAACGTCATCTGCATCAAGAACAAGTTTAAGCTCACGACATCAGTTTGCTCCTGGAGCGACAGTATTGTATAAGGGCGATAAAATGGTGCTTAACCTGGACAGGTCTCGTGTTCCAACTGAGTGTATAGAGAAAATTGAGGCCATTCTTAAGGAACTTGAAAAGCCAGCACCCTGATGCGACCACGTTTTAGTCTACGTTTATCTGTCTTTACTTAATGTCCTTTGTTACAGGCCAGAAAGCATAACTGGCCTGAATATTCTCTCTGGGCCCACTGTTCCACTTGTATCGTCGGTCTGATAATCAGACTGGGACCACGGTCCCACTCGTATCGTCGGTCTGATTATTAGTCTGGGACCACGGTCCCACTCGTATCGTCGGTCTGATTATTAGTCTGGGACCACGGTCCCACTCGTATCGTCGGTCTGATAATCAGACTGGGACCACGGTCCCACTCGTATCGTCGGTCTGATTATTAGTCTGGGACCATGGTCCCACTCGTATCGTCGGTCTGATTATTAGTCTGGGACCACGGTCCCACTCGTATCGTCGGTCTGATTATTAGTCTGGAACCACGGTCCCACTCGTATCGTCGGTCTGATTATTAGTCTGGGACCACGGTCCCACTCGTATCGTCGGTCTGATTATTAGTCTGGGACCACGATCCCACTCGTGTTGTCGGTCTGATTATCGGTCTGGGACCACGGTCCCACTTGTATTGTCGATCAGACTATCAGCGTGAGACTACGATTCCATCAATGCCTGTCAAGGGCAAGTATTGACATGGTCGTCGTAACCTGTAGAACGGAGTAACCTCGGTGTGCGGTTGTATGCCTGCTGTGGATTGCTGCTGTGTCCTGCTTATCCACAACATTTTGCGCACGGTTATGTGGACAAAATACCTGGTTACCCAGGCCGTGCCGGCACGTTAACCGGGCTGCATCCGATGCAAGTGTGTCGCTGTCGACGAGCTCGCGAGCTCGGACATGAGGTTGCCCCGTATTCAGTGTCGCTGATTTGTATTGTCTGAAGTTGCTTTTACGTTAAGTTGATGCAGATCAATTAATACGATACCTGCGTCATAATTGATTATTTGACGTGGTTTGATGGCCTCCACGCGCGTTGTGATATGTAGATGATAATCATTATCACTTTACGGGTCCTTTCCGGTGATCCGACAGGTTACGGGGCGGCGACCTCGCGGGTTTTCGCTATTTATGAAAATTTTCCGGTTTAAGGCGTTTCCGTTCTTCTTCGTCATAACTTAATGTTTTTATTTAAAATACCCTCTGAAAAGAAAGGAAACGACAGGTGCTAAAAGCGAGCTTTTTGGCCTCTGTCGTTTCCTTTCTCTGTTTTTGTCCGTGGAATGAACAATGGAAGTCCGAGCTCATCGCTAATAACTTCGTATAGCATACATTATACGAAGTTATATTCGATGCGGCCGATCAAGCAGAAAGTCAAAAGCCTCCGACCGGAGGCTTTTGACTTCTGTCACGTAGGTTACGCCCCGCCCTGCCACTCATCGCAGTATTGTTGTAATTCATTAAGCATTCTGCCGACATGGAAGCCATCACAAACGGCATGATGAACCTGAATCGCCAGCGGCATCAGCACCTTGTCGCCTTGCGTATAATATTTGCCCATGGTGAAAACGGGGGCGAAGAAGTTGTCCATATTGGCCACGTTTAAATCAAAACTGGTGAAACTCACCCAGGGATTGGCTGAGACGAAAAACATATTCTCAATAAACCCTTTAGGGAAATAGGCCAGGTTTTCACCGTAACACGCCACATCTTGCGAATATATGTGTAGAAACTGCCGGAAATCGTCGTGGTATTCACTCCAGAGCGATGAAAACGTTTCAGTTTGCTCATGGAAAACGGTGTAACAAGGGTGAACACTATCCCATATCACCAGCTCACCGTCTTTCATTGCCATACGAAATTCCGGATGAGCATTCATCAGGCGGGCAAGAATGTGAATAAAGGCCGGATAAAACTTGTGCTTATTTTTCTTTACGGTCTTTAAAAAGGCCGTAATATCCAGCTGAACGGTCTGGTTATAGGTGCATTGAGCAACTGACTGAAATGCCTCAAAATGTTCTTTACGATGCCATTGGGATATATCAACGGTGGTATATCCAGTGATTTTTTTCTCCATTTTAGCTTCCTTAGCTCCTGAAAATCTCGATAACTCAAAAAATACGCCCGGTAGTGATCTTATTTCATTATGGTGAAAGTTGGAACCTCTTACGTGCCGATCAGATTAAAACGAAAGGCCCAGTCTTTCGACTGAGCCTTTCGTTTTATTTGACCATGTTGGTATGATTTGAAATTAATACGACTCACTATAGGGTCAGTGCGGCCGCCATCTCATCCCTGCGTGTCTCCGACTCAGCAAGCAGAAGACGGCATACGAGATCGGTCTCGGCATTCCTGCTGAACCGCTCTTCCGATCTCACCTCTGGATCTGGGTTCTAAGGATGATTTCTGGGTCTCGAGGGACTCACTTTTCGTCAAGATTTGTGATTGTGATGTAGTCCACGGGTGCTGAAGATTTCAGCGTCAGCGGTGGAAGTTGGTTTCCTGTTATTTTTTCTAGGTCTAAAGGGACTCAGTTTTCGTTAATGATTTATGATTCTGACATCGTCCAGGGGCGCTGAAGATTTCAGCGTCACTCTGGATCTGGGTTTCGGGGATGATTTCAGGGTCTCCTGGGACTCAGTTTTCATCCGTGATTTGTGATTTTGAAGTAGTCGACGGGTGCTGAAGATTTCAGCGTCAGCGGTGGAAGTTGGTCCCGGTGATGATTTCTAGGTCTACAGGGACTCAGTATTCGCTAATGATTTATGATTCTGACGTCGTCCATGGTCGTTGAAGATTTCAGCGTCACTCCGGATCTGCGTTCCGGGGATGCTTTCTGGGTCTCCAGGAACGAGTTTTCGTCAATGATTTAAGATTCTGACGTAGTCCACGGGCGCTGAAGATTTCAGGGTCAGCGGTGGAAGTTGGTCCCGGTGATGATTGCTAATTTTATAGGGACGCAGTTTTCGTCAATGATTTATGATTTTGACGTAGTGTAGAGGCGCTGCAGATTTTAGCGTCAAGGTGGATCTGGGTTCCAGGGATGATTTCTGGGTCTCGAGGGACTCACTTTTCGTCAAGGATTTGTGATTGTGATGTAGTCCACGGGTGCTGAAGATTTTAGCGTCAGCGGTGGAAGTTGGTTCCTGTTATTTTTTCTAGGTCTAAAGGGACTCAGTTTTCGTTAATGATTTATGATTCTGACATCGTCCAGGGGCGCTGAAGATTTCAGCGTCACTCTGGATCTGGGTTTCGGGGATGATTTCAGGGTCTCCTGGGACTCAGTTTTCATCCATGATTTGTGATTTTGAAGTAGTCGACGGGTGCTGAAGATTTCAGCGTCAGCGGTGGAAGTTGGTCCCGGTGATGATTTCTAGGTCTACAGGGACTTAGTATTCGTGAATGGTTTATGATTCAGACGTCGTCCATGATCGTTGAAGATTTCAGCGTCACTTCGGATCTGCGTTCCGCGGATGCTTTCTTGGTCTCCAGGGACCGAGTTTTCGTCAATGATTTAAGATTCCGACGTAGTCCACGGGCATTGAAGATGTCAGCGTCAGCGGTGGAAGTTGGTCCCGGTGATGAGTGCTAGTTCTATAGGGACGCAGTTTTCGTCAATGATTTATGATTTTGATGTAGTGTGGGGGCGCTGCAGATTTAAGCGTCAAGGTGGATCTAGGTTCCGGGAATGATTTCTGGGTCTCAAGGGAATCAGTTTTCGTTAATGATTTGTAATTCTGATGTAGTCTACTGGCGCTGAAGATTTCAGCGTCAGCGATGGAAGTTGGTTACGGTGATGGTTTCTAGATCCACAGGGACGTAGTTTTCGTAAATGATTTGTGATTCTAACGTCGTCCATGGGCGCTAAAGATTTTAGCGTCACTCCAGATCTGCGTTCCGGGGATGCTTTCTAGGTCTCCAGGGACCAAGTTTTCGTTAATGATTTAAGATTCTGACGTAGTCCACGGGCGCTGAAGATTTCAGCGTCAGCGGTGGAAGTTGGTCCCGGTGATGATTTCTACGTCTACAAGGACTCAGTATTCGCTAATGATTTATGATCCTGACGTCGTCCATGGTCGCTGAAGATTTCAGCGTCACTCCGGATCTGGGTTGCGGGGATTATTTCTAGGTCTTCAGGGACCAAGTTTTCGTGAATGATTTATGATTCTGACGTAGTGCACTGGCGCTGAAGATTTCAGTGTCAGCCATGGAAGTTGGTTCCGGTAATGATTTCAGGGTGTCGAAGAACTCAGTTTTCGTCAATAAGTTGTGATGTTGATGTAGTCCACGGGCGCTAAAGATTTCATCGTCAGCGGTGGAAGTTTGCTTTGGTGATTATTTCTAGGTCTACAGGGACTCAGTTTTTGTTAATGATTTATGATTCTAACGTCGTCCATGGGCGTTGAAGATTTCAGCGTCACTCTGGATCTGGGTTCTAGGGATGATTTCTGGGTCTCGAGGGACTCACTTTTCATCAAGGATTTGTGATTGTGATGTAGTCCACGGGTGCTGAAGATTTCAGCGTCAGCGGTGGAAGTTGGTTCCTCTTATTTTTTCTACGTCTAAAGGGACTCAGTTTTCGTTAATGATTTATGATTCTGACATCGTCCAGGGGCGCTGAAGATTTCAGCGTCACTCTGGATCTGGGTTTCGGGGATGATTTCGGGATCTCCTGGGACTCAGTTTTCATCCGTGATTTGTGATTTTGAAGTAGTCGAGGGGTGCTGAAGATTTCAGCGTCAGCGGTGGAAGTTGGTCCCGGTGATGATTTCTAGGTCTAGAGGGACTCAGTATTCGCTAATGATTTATGATTCTGACGTCGTCCATGGTCGTTGAAGATTTCAGCGTCACTCCGGATCTGCGTTCCGGGGATGCGTTCTGGGTCTCCAGGGACCGAGTTTTCGTCAATGATTTAAGATTCTGACGTAGTCCACGGGCGCTGAAGATCTCAGCGCAGCGGTGGAGTTGGTCCCGGTGATGATTGCTAGTTCTTAGGGACTTAGTTTTCGTCAATGATTTATGATTTTGAGTAGTGTCGGGGCGATGCAGATTTAAGCGTCAAGGTGGATCTGGGTTCCAGGGATGATTTCTGGGTCTCGAGGGAATCAATTTTCGTCAATGATTTGTAATTCTGGCGTAGTCTACTGGCGCTGAAGATTTCAGCGTCAGCGATGGAAGTTGGTTACGGTGATGGTTTCTAGATCAACAGGGACATAGTTTTCGTAAATGATTTGTGATTCTAACGTCGTCCATGGGCGCTAAAGATTTTAGCGTCACTCCGGATCTGCGTTACGGGGATGATTTCTAGGTCTCCAGGGACCAAGTTTTCGTGAATGATTTATGATTCTGACGTAGTCCACTGGCGCTGAAGATTTCAGTGTCAGCCGTGGAAGTTCGTTCCGGTAAGTATTTCGGGGTCTCGAAGAACTCAGTTTTCGTCAATAAGTTGTGATTTTGATGTAGTCCACGGGCGCTGAAGATTTCATCGTCAGCGGTGGAAGTTTGCTTTGGTGATTATTTCTAGGTCTACAGGGACTCAGTTTTTGTTAATGATTTATGATTCTAACGTCGTCCATGGGCGTTGAAGATTTCAGCGTCACTCAGGATCTGGGTTTCCAGGGATGATTTCTGGGTCTCGAGGGACTCACTTTTCGTCAAGGATTTGTGATTGTGATGTAGTCCACGGGTGCTGAAGATTTCATCGTCACTCTGGATCTGGGTTTCGGGGATGATTTCGGGATCTCCTGGGACTCAGTTTTCGTCAATGATTTGTAATTCTGACGTAGTCTACTGGCGCTGAAGATTTCAGCGTCAGCAATTGAAGTTGGTTACGGTGATGGTTTCTGATCCACAGGGACGTAGTTTTCGTAAATGATTTATGATTCTGACGTCGTCCATGTCGTTGAAGATTTCAGCGTCACTCCGGATCTGCGTTCCGGGATGATTTCGGGATCTCCGGGGACTCAGTTTTCATCCATGATTTGTGATTTTGAAGGAGTCCGACCGGTGCTGAAGATTTCAGCGTCAGCGGTGGAAGTTGGTCCCGGTGATGATTTCTAGGTCTACAGGGACTCAGTATTCGCTAATGATTTATGATTCTGACGTCGTCCATGGTCGCTGAAGATTTCAGCGTCACTCCGGATCTGCGTTACGGGGATGATTTCTAGGTCTCTAGGGACCAAGTTTTCGTGAATGATTTATGATTCTGACGTAGTCCACTGGCGCTGAAGATTTCAGTGTCAGCCGTGGAACTTCGTCCGGTAAGGATTTCGGGGTCTCGAAGAACTCAATTTTCGTCAATAATTTGTGATTTTTGATGTAGTCCACGGGCGCTGAGATTTCATCGTCAGCGGTGAAGTTTGTTTTGGTGATTATTTCCTAGGTCTACACGACTCAGTTTTTTGTTAATGATTTATGATTCTAACGTCGTCCATGGGCGTTGAAGATTTCAGCGTCACTCTGGATCTGGGTTCCAGGGATGATTTCTGGGTCTCGAGGGACTCACTTTTCGTCAAGGATTTGTGATTGTGATGTAGTCCACACGGGTGCTGAATTTCATCGTCCTCTGGATCTGGGTTCGGGGATGATTTCGGGATCTCCTGGGACTCAGTTTTCGTCAATGATTTGTAATTCTGACGTAGTCTACTAGCGCTGAAGATTTCAGCGTCAGCAATTGAAGTTGGTTACGGAGATGGTTTTCTAGATCCACAGGGAACGTAGTTTTCGTAAATGATTTATGATTCTGACGTCGTCCATGGTCGTTGAAGATTTCAGCGTCACTCCGGATCTGCGTTCGGGGATGCTTTCAGGGTCTCCAGGGACCGTGTTTTGTCAATGATTTAAGATTCTGACGTAGTCCACGGGCGCTGAAGATCTCAGCGTCAGCGGTGGAAGTTGGTCCCGGTGATGATTGCTAGTTCTATAGGGACGCAGTTTTCGTCAATGATTTATGATTTTGACGTAGTGTGGGGGGCGCTGCAGATTTAAGCCTCAAGGTGGATCTGGGTTCCGGGGATGATTTCTGGGTCTCTAGGGAATCAGTTTTCGTCAATGATTTGTAATTCTGACGTAGTCTACTGGCGCTGAAGATTTCAGCGTCAGCGATGGAAGTTGGTTACGGTGATGGTTTCTAGATCAACAGGGACGTAGTTTTCGTAAATGATTTGTGATTCTAACGTCGTCCATGGGCGCTAAAGATTTCAGCGTCACTCCAGATCTGCGTTCCGGGGATGCTTTCTAGGTCTCTAGGGACCAAGTTTTCGTTAATGATTTAAGATTCTGACGTAGTCGACGGGTGCTGAAGAGTTCAGCGTCAGCGGTGGAAGTTGGTCCCGGTGATGATTTCTAGGTCTACAGGGACTCAGTATTCGTTAATGATTTATGATTCTGACGTCGTCCATGGTCGTTGAAGATTTCAGAGTCACTCCGGATCTGCGTTCCGGGGATGCTTTCTGGGTCTCCAGTGACCGAGTTTTCGTCAATGATTTAAGATTCTGACGTAGTCCACGGGCGCTGAAGATTTTAGCGTCAGCGGTGGAAGTTGGTCCCGGTGATGATTTCTAGGTCTACAAGGACTCAGTATTCGCTAATGATTTATGATTCTGACGTCGTCCATAGTCGCTGAAGATTTCAGCGTCACTCCGGATCTGGGTTTCGGGGATGATTTCAGGGTCTCCTAGGACTCAGTTTTCATCCATGATTTGTGATTTTGAAGTAGTCGACGGGTGCTGAAAATTTCAGCGTTAGCGGTGGAAGTTGGTCCCGGTGATGTTTTCTAGCTCTACAGTGACTCAGTATTCGCTAATGATTTATAATTCTGACGTCGTCCATGGTCGTTGAAGATTTCAGCGTCACTCCGGATCTGCGTTCCGGGGATGATATCGGGATCTCCTAGGACTCAGTTTTCATCCATGATTTGTGATTTTGAAGTAGTCGACGGGTGCTGAAGATTTCAGCGTCAGCGGGGAAGTTGGTCCCGGTGATGATTTCTAGGTCTACAAGGACTCAGTATTCGTTAATGATTTAGGATTCTGACGTCGTCCATGGTCATTATAGATTTCAGCGTCACTCCGGATCTGCGTTCCGGGGATGCTTTCAGGGTCTCCTGGGACTCAGTTTCCATCCATGATTTGTGAATTTGAAGTAGTCGACCGGTGCTGAAGATTTCAGCGTCAGCGATGGAAGTTGGTCCCGGTGATGATTTCTAGGTCTACAGGGACTCAGTATTCGCTAATGTTTTATGATTCTGACGTCGTCCATTGTCGTTGAAGATTTCAGCGTCACTCCGGATCTGCGTTCCGGGGATGATTTCGGGATCTCCTGGGACTCAGTTTTCATCCATGATTTGTGATTTTGAAGGAGTCGACCGGTGCTGAAGATTTCAGCGTCAGCGATGGTAGCTGTTCCCGGTGATGATTTCTAGGTCTACAAGGACTCAGTATTCGCTAATGATTTATGATTCTGACCTCGTCCATGGTCGCTGAAAATCTCAGCGTCAGCGGTGGAAGTTGGTCCCGGTGATGATTGCTAGTTCTATAGGGACGCAGTTTTCGTCAATGATTTATGATTTTGACGTAGTGTCGGGGCGCTGCAGATTTAAGCGTCAAGGTGGATCTGGGTTCCAGGGATGATTTCTGGGTCTCGAGGGAATCAGTTTTCGTCAATGATTTGTAATTCTGGCGTAGTCTACTGGCGCTGAAGATTTCAGCGTCAGCGATGGAAGTTGGTTACGGTGATGGTTTCTAGATCAACAGGGACATAGTTTTCGTAAATGATTTGTGATTCTAACGTCGTCCATGGGCGCTAAAGATTTTAGCGTCACTCCGGATCTGCGTTCCGGGGATGCTTTCTAGGTGTCCAGGGACCAAGTTTTTGTTAATGATTTAAGATTCTGACGTAGTCCACGGGCGCTGAAGATTTCAGTGTCAGCGGTCGAAGTTGGTCCGGTGATGATTTCTAGGTCTACAAGGACTCAGTATTCGCTAATGATTTATGATTCTGACGTCGTCCATGGTCGCTGAAGATTTCAGCGTCACTCCGGATCTGCGTTGGGGGATGATTTCTAGGTCTCCAGGGACCAAGTTTTCGTCAATGATTTATGATTCTGACGTAGTCCACTGGCGCTGAAGATTTCAGTGTCAACCGTGGAAGTTGGTTCCGGTATGATTTCGGGGTCTCGAGGAACTCAATTTTCGTCAATAATTTTGATTTTGATGTAGTCCACGGGCTGAAGATTTCAGCGCCAGTCTGGATCTGGGTTTCGAGGATGATTTCGGGATCTCCTGGGACTCAGTTTTCATCATGATTTTGTGATTTTGAAGTAGTCGACGGGTGCTGAAGATTTCAGCGTCAGCGGTGGAAGTTGGTCCCGGTGATGATTTCTAGGTCTACAGGGACTCAGTATTCGTGAATGATTTATGATTCTAACGTCGTACATGGTCGTTGAAAATTTCAGCGTCACTCCGGATCTGCGTTCCGGGGATGCTTTCTCGGTCTCCAGGGACCGAGTTTTCGTCAATGACTTAAGATTCTGACGTAGTCCACGGGCGCTGAAGATTTCAGCGTCAGCGGTGGAAGTTGGTCCCGGTGATGATTTCTATGTCTACAAGGACTCAGTATTCGCTAATGATTTATGATTCTGACATCGTCCATGGTCGTTGAAGATTTCAGTGTCACTCCAGATCTGCGTTCCGGGGATGCTTTCTAGGTCTCCAGGGACCAAGTTTTCGTGAATGATTTATGATTCTAACGTCGTCCATTGGCGTTGAAGATTTCAGCGTCACTCTGGATCTGGGTTCCAGGGATGATTTCTGGGTCTCGAGGGACTCACTTTTCGTCAAGGATTTGTGATTGTGATGTAGTCCACGGGTGCTGAAGATTTCATCGTCACTCTGGATCTGGGTTTCGGGGATGATTTCGGGATCTCCTGGGACTCAGTTTTCGTCAATGATTTGTAATTCTGACGTAGTCTACTGGCGCTGAAGATTTCAGCGTCAGCAATTGAAGTTGGTTACGGTGATGGTTTCTAGATCCACAGGGATGTAGTTTTCGTAAATGATTTATGATTCTGACGTCGTCCATGGTCGTTGAAGATTTCAGCGTCACTCCGGATCTGCGTTCCGGGGATGCTTTCTGGGTCTCCAGGGACCGAGTTTTCGTCAATGATTTAAGATTCTGACGTAGTCCACGGGCGCTGAAGATTTCAGCGTCAGCGGTGGAAGTTGGTCTTGGTGATGATTTCTAGGTCTACAAGGACTCAGTATTCGCTAATGATTTATGATTCTGACGTCGTCCATGGTCGCTGAAGATTTCAGCGTCACTCCGGATCTGGGTTTCGGGGATGATTTCAGGGTCTCCTGGGACTCAGTTTTCATCCATGATTTGTGATTTTGAAGTAGTCGACGGGTGCTGAAGATTTCAGCGTCAGCGGTGGAAGTTGGTCCCGGTGATGATTTCTAGGTCTACAGGGACTCAGTATTCGCTAATGATTTAAGATTCTAACGTCGTACATGGTCGTTGAAGATTTCAGCGTCACTCCGGATCTGCGTTCCGGGGATGCTTTCTGGGTCTCCAGGGACCGAGTTTTCATTAATGATTTAAGATTCTGACGTAGTCCACGGGCGCTGAAGATTTCAGCGTCAGCGGTGGAAGTTGGTCCCGGTGATGATTTCTAGGTCTACAAGGACTCAGTATTCGCTAATGATTTATGATTCTGACGTCGTCCATGGTCGCTGAAGATTTCAGCGTCACTCCGGATCTGCGTTACGGGGATGATTTCTAGGTCTCCAGGGACCAAGTTTTCGTGAATGATTTATGATTCTGACGTAGTCCACTGGCGCTGAAGATTTGAGTGTCAGCCGTGGAAGTTGGTTCCGTTAATGATTTTAGGGTCTCGAAGAACTCAATTTTCGTCAATAATTTGTGATTTTGATGTAGTCCACGGGCGCTGAAGATTTCATCGTCAGCGGTGGAAGTTTGTTTTGGTGATTATTTCTAGGTCTACACGGACTCAGTTTTTGTTAATGATTTATGATTCTAACGTCGTCCATGGGGCGTTGAAGATTTCAGCGTCACTCTGGATCTGTGTTTCCAGGGATGATTTCTGGGTCTCGAGGGACTCACTTTTCGTCAAGGATTTGTGATTGTGATGTAGTCCACGGGTGCTGAAGATTTCATCGTCACTCTGGATCTGGGTTTCGGGGATGATTTCGGGATCTCCTGGGACTCAGTTTTCGTCAATGATTTGTAATTCTGACGTAGTCTACTGGCGCTGAAGATTTCAGCGTCAGCAATTGAAGTTGGTTACGGTGATGGTTTCTAGATCCACAGGGATGTAGTTTTCGTAAATGATTTATGATTCTGACGTCGTCCATGGTCGTTGAAGATTTCAGCGTCACTCCGGATCTGCGTTCCGGGGATGCTTTCTGGGTCTCCAGGGACCGAGTTTTCGTCAATGATTTAAGATTCTGACGTAGTCCACGGGCGCTGAAGATTTCAGCGTCAGCGGTGGAAGTTGGTCTTGGTGATGATTTCTAGGTCTACAAGGACTCAGTATTCGCTAATGATTTATGATTCTGACGTCGTCCATGGTCGCTGAAGATTTCAGCGTCACTCCGGATCTGGGTTTCGGGGATGATTTCAGGGTCTCCTGGGACTCAGTTTTCATCCATGATTTGTGATTTTGAAGTAGTCGACGGGTGCTGAAGATTTCAGCGTCAGCGGTGGAAGTTGGTCCCGGTGATGATTTAGGTCTACACGGACTCAGTATTCGCTAATGATTTAAGATTCTAACATCGTACATGGTCGTTGAAGATTTCAGCGTCACTCCGGATCTGCGTTCCGGGGATGCTTTCTGGGTCTCCAGGGACCGAGTTTTCATTAATGATTTAAGATTCTGACGTAGTCCACGGGCGCTGAAGATTTCAGCGTCAGCGGTGGAAGTTGGTCCCGGTGATGATTTCTAGGTCTACAAGGACTCAGTATTCGCTAATGATTTATGATTCTGACGTCGTCCATGGTCGCTGAAGATTTCAGCGTCACTCCGGATCTGCGTTACGGGGATGATTTCTAGGTCTCCAGGGACCAAGTTTTCGTGAATGATTTATGATTCTGACGTAGTCCACTGGCGCTGAAGATTTTAGTGTCAGCCGTGGAAGTTGTTCCGTTAATGATTTTAGGGTCTCGAAGAACTCAATTTCGTCAATAATTTGTGATTTTGATGTAGTCCACGGGCGCTGAAGATTCATCGTCAGCGGTGGAAGTTTGTTTTGGTGATTATTTCTAGGTCTACAAGGACTCAGTTTTTGTTAATGATTTATGATTCTAACGTCGTCCATGGGCGTTGAAGATTTCAGCGTCACTCTGGATCTGTGTTTCCAGGGATGATTTGGGTCTCGAGGGACTCACTTTTCGTCAAGGATTTGTGATTGTGATGTAGTCCACGGGTGCTGAAGATTTCATGTCACTCTGGATCTGGGTTCGGGATGATTTCGGGATCTCCTGGGACTCAGTTTCGTCAATGATTTGTAATTCTGACGTAGTCTACTGGCGCTGAAGATTTCAGCGTCAGCAATTGAAGTTGGTTACGGTGATGGTTTCTAGATCGACAGGGACGTAGTTTTCGTAAAGGATTTATGATTCTGACGTCGTCCATGGTCGTTGAAGATTTCAGCGTCACTCCGGATCTGCGTTCCGGGGATGCTTTCTGGGTCTCCAGGGACCGAGTTTTCGTCAATGATTTAAGATTCTGACGTAGTCCACGGGCGCTGAAGATTTCAGCGTCAGCGGTGGAAGTTGGTCTTGGTGATGATTTCTAGGTCTACAAGGACTCAGTATTCGCTAATGATTTATGATTCTGACGTCGTCCATGGTCGCTGAAGATTTCAGCGTCACTCCGGATCTGGGTTTCGGGGATGATTTCAGGGTCTCCTGGGACTCAGTTTTCATCCATGATTTGTGATTTTGAAGTAGTCGACGGGTGCTGAAGATTTCAGCGTCAGCGGTGGAAGTTGGTCCCGGTGATGATTTCTAGGTCTACAGGGACTCAGTATTCGCTAATGATTTAAGATTCTAACGTCGTACATGGTCGTTGAAGATTTCAGCGTCACTCCGGATCTGCGTTCCGGGGATGCTTTCTGGGTCTCCAGGGACCGAGTTTTCATTAATGATTTAAGATTCTGACGTAGTCCACGGGCGCTGAAGATTTCAGCGTCAGCGGTGGAAGTTGGTCCCGGTGATGATTTCTAGGTCTACAAGGACTCAGTATTCGCTAATGATTTATGATTCTGACGTCGTCCATGGTCGCTGAAGATTTCAGCGTCACTCCGGATCTGCGTTACGGGGATGATTTCTAGGTCTCCAGGGACCAAGTTTTCGTGAATGATTTATGATTCTGACGTAGTCCACTGGCGCTGAAGATTTTAGTGTCAGCCGTGGAAGTTGGTTCCGTTAATGATTTTAGGGTCTCGAAGAACTCAATTTTCGTCAATAATTTGTGATTTTGATGTAGTCCACGGGCGCTGAAGATTTCATCGTCAGCGGTGGAAGTTTGTTTTGGTGATTATTTCTAGGTCTACAAGGACTCAGTTTTTGTTAATGATTTATGATTCTAACGTCGTCCATGGGCGTTGAAGATTTCAGCGTCACTCTGGATCTGTGGGTTTTGGTGTTTTGTCAGGATTTGTGATTGTGATGGTCCACGGGTGCTGGATTCATCGTCACTTCTGCTGGGTTTCGGGGATGATTTCGGGATCTCCTGGGACTCAGTTTTCGTCAATGATTTGTAATTCTGACGTAGTCTACTGGCGCTGAAGATTTCAGCGTCAGCAATTGAAGTTGGTTACGGTGATGGTTTCTAGATCCACAGGGACGTAGTTTTCGTAAAGGAATTTATGATTCTGACGTCGTCCATGGTCGTTGAAGATTTCAGCGTCACTCCGGATCTGCGTTCCGGGGATGCTTTCTGGGTCTCCAGGGACCGAGTTTTCGTCAATGATTTAAGATTCTGACGTAGTCCACGGGCGCTGAAGATTTCAGCGTCAGCGGTGGAAGTTGGTCTTGGTGATGATTTCTAGGTCTACAAGGACTCAGTATTCGCTAATGATTTATGATTCTGACGTCGTCCATGGTCGCTGAAGATTTCAGCGTCACTCCGGATCTGGGTTTCGGGGATGATTTCAGGGTCTCCTGGGACTCAGTTTTCATCCATGATTTGTGATTTTGAAGTAGTCGACGGGTGCTGAAGATTTCAGCGTCAGCGGTGGAAGTTGGTCCCGGTGATGATTTCTAGGTCTACAGGGACTCAGTATTCGCTAATGATTTAAGATTCTAACGTCGTCCATGGTCGTTGAAGATTTTAGTGTCACTCCGGATCTGCGTTTTGGGGATGCTTTATGGGTCTCCAGGGACCGAGTTTTTGTCAATGATTTAAGATTCTGACGTAGTCCACAGGCACTGAAGATTTCAGCGTCAGCGGTGGAAGTTGGTCCCGGTGATGATTGCTAGTTCTATAGGGACGCAGTTTTCGTCAATGATTTATGATTGTGACGTAGTGTAGGGGCGCTGCAGATTTAAGCGTCAAGGTGGATTTGGGTTCCGGGGATGATTTCTGGGTCTCTGGGGAATCAGTTTTCGTCAATGATTTGTAATTCTGACATAGTCTACTAGCGCTGAAGATTTCAGCGTCAGCGATGGAAGTGGGTTACGGTGATGGTTTCTAGATCCATAGGGACGTAGTTTTCGTAAATGATTTATGATTCTAACGTCGGCCATGGGCGCTAAAGAGTTTAGTGCCACTCCGGATCTGCGTTCCGGGGATGCTTTCTAGGTCTCCAGGGACCAAGTTTTCGTTAATGACTTAAGAGTCTGACGTAGTCCACGGGCGCTGAAGATTTCAGCGTCAGCGATGGAAGTTGGTCCCGGTGATGATTTCTAGGTCTACAAGGACTCAGTATTCGCTAATGATTTATGATTCTGACGTCGTCCATGGTCGCTGAAGATTTCAGCGTCACTCCGGATCTGGGTTACGGGGATGATTTCGATGTCTCCAGGGACCAAGTTTTCGTTAATGATTTAAGATTCTGACGTAGTCCACGGGCGCTGAAGATTTCAGGGTCAGCGGTGGAAGTTGGTCCCGGTGATGATTGCTAGTTCTATAGGGACGCAGTTTTCGTCAATGATTTATGATTTTGACGTAGTGTAGGGGCGCTGCAGATTTAAGCGTCAAGGTGGATCTGGGTTCCAGGGATGATTTCTGGGTCTCGAGGGACTCACTTTTCGTCAAGGATTTATGATTCTGACGTAGTCCACGGGCGCTGAAGATTTCAGTGTCAGCGGTGGAAGTTGGTCCCGGTGATGATTTCTAGGTCTACAAGGACTCAGTATTCGCTAATGATTTATGATTCTAACGTCGTCCATGGTCGCTGAAGATTTCAGCGTCACTCCGGATCTGCGTTACGGGGATGATTTCTAGGTCTCCAGGGACCAAGTTTTCGTCAATGATTTATGATTCTGACGTAGTCCACTGGCGCTGACGATTTCAGTGTCAGCCGTGGAAGTTGGTTCCGGTAATGATTTCGGGGTCTCGAAGAACTCTGTTTTTGTCAATAATTTGTGATTTTGATGTAGTCCACGGGCGCTGAAGATTTCATCGTCAGCGGTGGAAGTTTGTTTTGGTGATTATTTCTAGGTCTACAGGGATCTGCGTTCCGGGGATGATTTCGGGATCTCCTGGGACTCAGTTTTCATCCATGATTTGTGATTTTGAAGGAGTCGACGGGTGCTGAAGATTTCAGCGTCACCGGTGGAAGTTGGTCCAGGTGATGATTTCTAGGTCTACAGGGACTCAGTATTCGCTAATGATTTATGATTCTGACGTCGTCCCTGGTCGTTGAAGATTTCAGCGTCACTCCGGATCTACGTTCCGGGGATGCTTTCTGGGTCTCCAGGGACCGAGTTTTCGTCAATGATTTAAGATTCTGACGTAGTCCACTGGCGTTGAAGATTTCAGCGTCAGCGGTGGAAGTTGGTCCCGGTGATGATTTCTAGGTCTACAGGGACGCAGTATTCGCTAATGATTTATGATTCTGACGTCGTCCATGGTCGTTGAAGATTTCAGCGTCACTCCGGATCTGCGTTCCGGGGATGATTTCGGGATCTCCTGGGACTCACTTTTCATCCATGATTTGTGATTTTGAAGGAGTCGACGGGTGCTGAAGATGTCAGCGTCAGCGGTGGAAGTTGGTCCCGGTGATGATTTCTAGGTCTACAGGGACTCAGTATTCGCTAATGATTTATAATTCTGACGTCGTCCATGGTCGTTGAAGATTTCAGCGTCACTCCGGATCTGGGTTCCGGGGATGATTTCGGGATCTCCTTGGACTCACTTTTCATCCATGATTTGTGATTTTGAAGGAGTCGACTGGTGCTGAAGATTTCACCGTCAGCGGTGGAAGTTGGTCCCGGTGATGATTTCTAGGTCTACAGGGACTCAGTATTCGCTAATGATTTATGATTCTGACGTCGTCCATGGTCGTTGAAGATTTCAGCGTCACTCCGGATCTGCGTTCCGGGGATGCTTTCTGGGTCTCCAGGGACCGAGTTTTCGTCAATGATTTAAGATTCTGACGTAGTCCACGGGCGCTGAAGATTTCAGCGTCAGCGGTGGAAGTTGGTCCCGGTGATGATTTCTAGGTCTACAGGGACTCAGTATTCGCTAATGATTTATGATTCTGACGTCGTCCATGGTCGTTGAAGATTTCAGCGTCACTCCGGATCTGCGTTCCGGGGATGATTTCGGGATCTCCTGGGACTCAGTTTTCGTCAATGATTTGTAATTCTGACGTAGTCTACTGGCGCTGAAGATTTCAGCGTCAGCAATTGAAGTTGGTTACGGTGATGGTTTCTAGATCCACAGGGATGTAGTTTTCGTAAATGATTTATGATTCTGACGTCGTCCATGGTCGTTGAAGATTTCAGCGTCACTCCGGATCTGCGTTCCGGGATGCTTTCTGGTCTCCAGGGACCGAGTTTTCGTCAATGATTTAAGATTCTGACGTAGTCCACGGGCGCTGAAGATTTCAGCGTCAGCGGTGGAAGTTGGTCTTGGTGATGATTTCTAGGTCTACAAGGACTCAGTATTCGCTAATGATTTATGATTCTGACGTCGTCCATGGTCGCTGAAGATTTCAGCGTCACTCCGGATCTGGGTTTCGGGGATGATTTCAGGGTCTCCTGGGACTCAGTTTTCATCCATGATTTGTGATTTTGAAGTAGTCGACGGGTGCTGAAGATTTCAGCGTCAGCGGGGAAGTTGGTCCCGGTGATGATTTCTAGGTCTACAGGGACTCAGTATTCGCTAATGATTTAAGATTCTAACGTCGTCCATGGTCGTTGAAGATTTTAGTGTCACTCCGGATCTGCGTTTGGGGATGCTTTATGGGTCTCCAGGGACCGAGTTTTTGTCAATGATTTAAGATTCTGACGTAGTCCACAGGCGCTGAAGATTTCAGCGTCAGCGGTGGAAGTTGGTCCCGGTGATGATTGCTAGTTCTATAGGGACGCAGTTTTCGTCAATGATTTATGATTGTGACGTAGTGTAGGGGCGCTGCAGATTTAAGCGTCAAGGTGGATTTGGGTTCCGGGGATGATTTCTGGGTCTCTGGGGAATCAGTTTTCGTCAATGATTTGTAATTCTGACATAGTCTACTAGCGCTGAAGATTTCAGCGTCAGCGATGGAAGTGGGTTACGGTGATGGTTTCTAGATCCATAGGGACGTAGTTTTCGTAAATGATTTATGATTCTAACGTCGGCCATGGGCGCTAAAGAGTTTAGTGCCACTCCGGATCTGCGTTCCGGGGATGCTTTCTAGGTCTCCAACAAGTTAATGACTTAAGAGTCTGACGTAGTCCACGGGCGCTGAAGATTTCAGCGTCAGCGATGGAAGTTGGTCCCGGTGATTCTAGGTCTACAAGGACTCAGTATTCGCTAATGATTTATGATTCTGACGTCGTCCATGGTCGAAGATTTCAGCGTCACTCCGGATCTGGGTTACGGGGATGATTTCGACGTCTCCAGGGACCAAGTTTTTCGTTAATGATTTAAGATTCTGACGTAGTCCAAAAACGGTGGAAGTTGTCCCGGTGGATGATTTTCTATACGACAGTAATATTTATGATTTTGACGTAGTGTAGGGGGCTGCAGATTTAAGCGTCAAGGTGATTCCAGGGATGAAGGAACTTTTCGTCAAGGATTTATGATTCTGACACGGGCGCTGAAGATTTCAGTGTCAGCGGTGGAAGTTGGTCCCGGTGATGATTTCTAGGTCTACAAGGACTCAGTATTCGCTAATGATTTATGATTCTAACGTCGTCCATGGTCGCTGAAGATTTCAGCGTCACTCCGGATCTGCGTTACGGGGATGATTTCTAGGTCTCCAGGGACCAAGTTTTCGTCAATGATTTATGATTCTGACGTAGTCCACTGGCGCTGACGATTTCAGTGTCAGCCGTGGAAGTTGGTTCCGGTAATGATTTCGGGGTCTCGAAGAACTCTGTTTTTGTCAATAATTTGTGATTTTGATGTAGTCCACGGGCGCTGAAGATTTCATCGTCAGCGGTGGAAGTTTGTTTTGGTGATTATTTCTAGGTCTACAGGGATCTGCGTTCCGGGGATGATTTCGGGATCTCCTGGGACTCAGTTTTCATCCATGATTTGTGATTTTGAAGGAGTCGACGGGTGCTGAAGATTTCAGCGTCACCGGTGGAAGTTGGTCCAGGTGATGATTTCTAGGTCTACAGGGACTCAGTATTCGCTAATGATTTATGATTCTGACGTCGTCCCTGGTCGTTGAAGATTTCAGCGTCACTCCGGATCTACGTTCCGGGGATGCTTTCTGGGTCTCCAGGGACCGAGTTTTCGTCAATGATTTAAGATTCTGACGTAGTCCACTGGCGTTGAAGATTTCAGCGTCAGCGGTGGAAGTTGGTCCCGGTGATGATTTCTAGGTCTACAGGGACGCAGTATTCGCTAATGATTTATGATTCTGACGTCGTCCATGGTCGTTGAAGATTTCAGCGTCACTCCGGATCTGCGTTCCGGGGATGATTTCGGGATCTCCTGGGACTCACTTTTCATCCATGATTTGTGATTTTGAAGGAGTCGACGGGTGCTGAAGATGTCAGCGTCAGCGGTGGAAGTTGGTCCCGGTGATGATTTCTAGGTCTACAGGGACTCAGTATTCGCTAATGATTTATAATTCTGACGTCGTCCATGGTCGTTGAAGATTTCAGCGTCACTCCGGATCTGGGTTCCGGGGATGATTTCGGGATCTCCTTGGACTCACTTTTCATCCATGATTTGTGATTTTGAAGGAGTCGACTGGTGCTGAAGATTTCACCGTCAGCGGTGGAAGTTGGTCCCGGTGATGATTTCTAGGTCTACAGGGACTCAGTATTCGCTAATGATTTATGATTCTGACGTCGTCCATGGTCGTTGAAGATTTCAGCGTCACTCCGGATCTGCGTTCCGGGGATGATTTCGGGATCTCCTGGGACTCAGTTTTCATCCATGATTTGTGATTTTGAAGGAGTCGACGGGTGCTGAAGATTTCAGCGTCAGCGGTGGAAGTTGGTCCCGGTGATGATTTCTAGGTTTACAAGGACTCAATATTCGCTAATGATTTATGATTCTGACGTCGTCCATGGTCGCTGAAGATTTCAGCGTCCCTCCGGATCTGCGTTCCGAGGATGCTTTCTAGGTCTCCAGGGACCAAGTTTTCGTTAGTGATTTAAGATTCTGACGTAGTCCACGGGCGCTGAAGATTTCAGCGTCAGCGGTGGAAGTGGGTCCCGGTGATGATTTCTAGGTCTACAAGGACTCAGTATTCGCTAATGATTTATGATTCTGACGTCGTCCATGGTCGCTGAAGATTTCACCGTCACTCCGGATCTGCGTTCCGGGGATGCTTTCTGGTTCTCCAGGGACCGAGTTTTCGTCAATGATTTAAGATTCTGACGTAGTCCACTGGCGTTGAAGATTTCAGCGTCAGCGGTGGAAGTTGGTCCAGGTGATGATTGCTAGTTCTATAGGGACGCAGTTTTCGTCAATGATTTATGATTTTGACATAGTGTCGGGGCGGTGCAGATTTAAGCGTCAAGGTGGATCTGGGTTCCGGGGATGATTTCTGGGTCTTTAGGGAATCAGTTTTCGTCAATGATTTGTAATTCTGGCGTAGTCTACTAGCGCTGAAGATTTCAGCGTCAGCGATGGAAGTTGGTTACGGTGATGGTTTCTAGATCCACAGGGACGTAGTTTTCGTAAATGATTTATGATTCTAACGTCGTCCATGGGCGCTAAAGATTTTAGCGTCACTCCGGATCTGCGTTCCGGGGATGCTTTCTAGGTCTCCAGGGACCAAGTTTTCGTTAATGATTTAAGATACTGACGTAGTCCACGGGCGCTGAAGATTTCAGCGTCAGCCGTGGAAGTTGGTCCCGGTGATGATTTCTAGGTCTACAAGGACTTAGTATTCGCTAATGATTTATGATTCTGACGTCGTCCATGGTCGCTGAAGATTTCAGCGTCACTCCGGATCTGCGTTGCGGGGATGATTTCTAGGTCTCAAGGGACCAAGTTTTCGTGAATGATTTATGATTCTGACGTAGTCCACTGGCGCTGAAGATTTCAGTGTCAGCCGTGGAAGTTGGTTCCGGTAATGATTTCGGGGTCTCGAAGAACTCAGTTTTCGTCAATAATTTGTGATTTTGATGTAGTCCACGGGCGCTGAAGATTTCATCGTCAGCGGTGGAAGTTTGTTTTGGTGATTATTTCTAGGTCTACAGGGACTAAGTTTTCGTTAATGATTTATGATTCTGACATCGTCTAGGGGCGCTGAAGATTTCAGCGTCACTCTGGATCTGGGTTTCGGGGATGATTTCGGGGTCTCCTGGGACGCAGTTTTCATCCATGATTTGTGATTTTGAAGTAGTCGACGGGTGCTGAAGATTTCAGCGTCAGCGGTGGAAGTTGGTCCCGGTGATGATTTCTAGGTCTACAGGGACTCAGTATTCTCTAATGATTTATGATTCTGACGTCGTCCCTGGTCGTTGAAGATTTCAGCGTCACTCCGGATCTACGTTCCGGGGATGCTTTCTGGGTCTCCAGGGACCGAGTTTTCGTCAATGATTTAAGATTCTGACGTAGTCCACTGGCGTTGAAGATTTCACCGTCAGCGGTGGAAGTTGGTCCAGGTGATGATTGCTAGTTCTATAGGGACGCAGTTTTCGTCAATGATTTATGATTTTGACGTAGTGTCGGGGCGGTGCAGATTTAAGCGTCAAGGTGGATCTGGGTTCTTGGGATGAATTCTGGGTCTCTAGGGAATCAGTTTTCGTCAATGATTTGTAATTCTGGCGTAGTCTACTGGCGCTGAAGATTTCATCGTCAGCGGTGGAAGTTTGTTTTGGTGATTATTTCTAGGTCTACAGGGACTAAGTTTTCGTTAATGATTTATGATTCTGACATCGTCTAGGGGCGCTGAAGATTTCAGCGTCACTCTGGATCTGGGTTTCGGGGATGATTTCAGGGTTTCCTGGGACTCAGTTTTCATCCATGATTTGTGATTTTGAAGTAGTCGACGGGTGCTGAAGATTTCAGCGTCAGCGGTGGAAGTTGGTCCCGGTGATGATTTCTAGGTCTACAGGGACGCAGTATTCGCTAATGATTTATGATTCTGACGTCGTCCATGGTCGTTGAAGATTTCAGCGTCACTCCGGATCTGCGTTCCGGGGATGATTTCGGGATCTCCTGGGACTCAGTTTTCATCCATGATTTGTGATTTTGAAGGAGTCGACGGGTGCTGAAGATTTCAGCGTCAGCGGTGGAAGTTGGTCCCGGTGATGATTTCTAGGTCTACAGGGACGCAGTATTCGCTAATGATTTATGATTCTGACGTCGTCCATGGTCGTTGAAGATTTCAGCGTCACTCCGGATCTGGGTTTCGGGGATGATTTCAGGGTCTCCTGGGACTCAGTTTTCATCCATGATTTGTGATTTTGAAGTAGTCGACGGGTGCTGAAGATTTCAGCGTCAGCGGTGGAAGTTGGTCCCGGTGATGATTTCTAGGTCTACAGGGACGCAGTATTCGCTAATGATTTATGATTCTGACGTCGTCCATGGTCGTTGAAGATTTCAGCGTCACTCCGGATCTGCGTTCCGGGGATGATTTCGGGATCTCCTGGGACTCAGTTTTCATCCATGATTTGTGATTTTGAAGGAGTCGACGGGTGCTGAAGATTTCAGCGTCAGCGGTGGAAGTTGGTCCCGGTGATGATTTCTAGGTCTACAGGGACGCAGTATTCGCTAATGATTTATGATTCTGACGTCGTCCATGGTCGTTGAAGATTTCAGCGTCACTCCGGATCTGCGTTCCGGGGATGATTTCGGGATCTCCTGGGACTCACTTTTCATCCATGATTTGTGATTTTGAAGGAGTCGACGGGTGCTGAAGATTTCAGCGTCAGCGGTGGAAGTTTGTTTTGGTGATGATTTCTAGGTCTACAGGGACGCAGTATTCGCTAATGATTTATGATTCTGACGTCGTCCATGGTCGTTGAAGATTTCAGCGTCACTCCGGATCTGCGTTCCGGGGATGATTTTGGGATCTCCTGGGACTCACTTTTCATCCATGATTTGTGATTTTGAAGGAGTCGACGGGTGCTGAATATTTCAGCGTCAGCGGTGGAAGTTGGTCCCGGTGATGATTTCTAGGTTTACAAGGACTCAATATTCGCTAATGATTTATGATTCTGACGTCGTCCATGGTCGCTGAAGATTTCAGCGTCCCTCCGGATCTGCGTTCCGGGGATGCTTTCTAGGTATCCAGGGACCAAGTTTTCGTTAATGATTTAAGATTCTTACGTAGTCCACGGGCGCTGAAGATTTCAGCGTCAGGGGTGGAAGTTGGTCCCGGTGATGATTTCTAGGTCTACAAGGACTCAGTATTCGCTAATGATTTATGATTCTGACGTCGTCCATGGTCGCTGAAGATTTCACCGTCACTCCGGATCTGCGTTCCGGGGATGCTTTCTGGGTCTCCAGGGACCGAGTTTTCGTCAATGATTTAAGATTCTGACGTAGTCCACTGGCGTTGAAGATTTCAGCGTCAGCGGTGGAAGTTGGTCCAGGTGATGATTGCTAGTTCTATAGGGACGCAGTTTTCGTCAATGATTTATGATTTTGACGTAGTGTCGGGGCGGTGCAGATTTAAGCGTCAAGGTGGATCTGGGTTCCGGGGATGATTTCTAGGTCTTTAGGGAATCAGTTTTCGTCAATGATTTGTAATTCTGGCGTAGTCTACTAGCGCTGAAGATTTCAGCGTCAGCGATGGAAGTTGGTTACGGTGATGGTTTCTAGATCCACAGGGACGTAGTTTTCGTAAATGATTTATGATTCTAACGTCGTCCATGGGCGCTAAAGATTTTAGCGTCACTCCGGATCTGCGTTCCGGGGATGCTTTCTAGGTCTCCAGGGACCAAGTTTTCGTTAATGATTTAAGATACTGACGTAGTCCACGGGCGCTGAAGATTTCAGCGTCAGCAGTGGAAGTTGGTCCCGGTGATGATTTCTAGGTCTACAAGGACTCAGTATTCGCTAATGATTTATGATTCTGACGTCGTCCATGGTCGCTGAAGATTTCAGCGTCACTCCGGATCTGCGTTGCGGGGATGATTTCTAGGTCTCAAGGGACCAAGTTTTTGTGAATGATTTATGATTCTGACGTAGTCCACTGGCGCTGAAGATTTCAGTGTCAGCCGTGGAAGTTGGTTCCGGTAATGATTTCGGGGTCTCGAAGAACTCAGTTTTCGTCAATAATTTGTGATTTTGATGTAGTCCACGGGCGCTGAAGATTTCATCGTCAGCGGTGGAAGTTTGTTTTGGTGATTATTTCTAGGTCTACAGGGACTAAGTTTTCGTTAATGATTTATGATTCTGACATCGTCTAGGGGCGCTGAAGATTTCAGCGTCACTCTGGATCTGGGTTTCGGGGATGATTTCAGGGTTTCCTGGGACTCAGTTTTCATCCATGATTTGTGATTTTGAAGTAGTCGACGGGTGCTGAAGATTTCAGCGTCAGCGGTGGAAGTTGGTCCCGGTGATGATTTCTAGGTCTACAGGGACGCAGTATTCGCTAATGATTTATGATTCTGACGTCGTCCATGGTCGTTGAAGATTTCAGCGTCACTCCGGATCTGCGTTCCGGGGATGATTTCGGGATCTCCTGGGACTCAGTTCTCATCCATGATTTGTGATTTTGAAGGAGTCGACGGGTGCTGAAGATTTCAGCGTCAGCGGTGGAAGTTGGTCCCGGTGATGATGTCTTGGTCTACAGGGACTCAGTATTCGCTAGTGATTTATAATTCTGACGTCGTCCCTGGTCGTTGAAGATTTCAGCGTCACTCCGGATCTGCGTTCCGGGGATGCTTTCTGGGTCTCCAGGGACCGAGTTTTCGTCAATGATTTAAGATTTTGACGTAGTCCACTGGCGTTGAAGATTTCAGCGTCAGCGGTGGAAGTTGGTCCCGGTGATGATTTCTAGGTCTACAGGGACGCAGTATTCGCTAATGATTTATGATTCTGACGTCGTCCATGGTCGTTGAAGATTTCAGCATCACTCCGGATCTGCGTTCCGGGGATGATTTCGGGATCTCCTGGGACTCACTTTTCATCCATGATTTGTGATTTTGAAGGAGTCGACGGGTGCTGAAGATTTCAGCGTCAGCGGTGGAAGTTGGTCCCGGTGATGATTTCTAGGTCTACAAGGACTCAGTATTCGCTAATGATTTATGATTCTGACGTCGTCCATGGTCGCTGAAGATTTCACCGTCACTCCGGATCTGCGTTCCGGGGATGCTTTCTGGGTCTCCAGGGACCGAGTTTTCGTCAATGATTTAAGATTCTGACGTAGTCCACTGGCGTTGAAGATTTCACCGTCAGCGGTGGAAGTTGGTCCAGGTGATGATTGCTAGTTCTATAGGGACGCAGTTTTCGTCAATGATTTATGATTTTGACGTAGTGTCGGGGCGGTGCAGATTTAAGCGTCAAGGGGGATCTGGGTTCCGGGGATGATTTCTGGGTCTCTAGGGAATCAGTTTTCGTCAATGATTTGTAATTCTGACGTAGTCTACTGGCGCTGAAGATTTCAGCGTCAGCGATGGAAGTTGGTTACGGTGATGGTTTCTCGATCCACAGGGACGTAGTTTTCGTAAATGATTTATGATTCTAACGTCGTCCATGGGCGCTAAAGATTTTAGCGTCACTCCGGATCTTCGTTCCGGGGATGCTTTCTAGGTCTCCAGGGACCAAGTTTTTGTTAATGATTTAAGATACTGACGTAGTCCACGGGCGCTGAAGATTTCAGCGTCAGCAGTGGAAGTTGGTCCCGGTGATGATTTCTATGTCTACAAGGACTCAGTATTCGCTAATGATTTATGATTCTGACGTCGTCCATGGTCGCTGAAGATTTCAGCGTCACTCCGGATCTGCGTTGCGGGGATGATTTCTAGGTCGCAAGGGACCAAGTTTTCGTGAATGATTTATGATTCTGACGTAGTCCACTGGCGCTGAAGATTTCAGTGTCAGCCGTGGAAGTTGGTTCCGGTAATGATTTCGGGGTCTCGAAGAACTCAGTTTTCGTCAATAATTTGTGATTTTGATGTAGTCCACGGGCGCTGAAGATTTCATCGTCAGCGGTGGAAGTTTGTTTTGGTGATTATTTCTAGGTCTACAGGGACTAAGTTTTCGTTAATGATTTATGATTCTGACATCGTCTAGGGGCGCTGAAGATTTCAGCGTCACTCTGGATCTGGGTTTCGGGGATGATTTCGGGGTCTCCTGGGACGCAGTTTTCATCCATGATTTGTGATTTTGAAGTAGTCGACGGGTGCTGAAGATTTCAGCGTCAGCGGTGGAAGTTGGTCCCGGTGATGATTTCTAGGTCTACAGGGACTCAGTATTCTCTAATGATTTATGATTCTGACGTCGTCCCTGGTCGTTGAAGATTTCAGCGTCACTCCGGATCTACGTTCCGGGGATGCTTTCTGGGTCTCCAGGGACCGAGTTTTCGTCAATGATTTAAGATTCTGACGTAGTCCACTGGCGTTGAAGATTTCACCGTCAGCGGTGGAAGTTGGTCCAGGTGATGATTGCTAGTTCTATAGGGACGCAGTTTTCGTCAATGATTTATGATTTTGACGTAGTGTCGGGGCGGTGCAGATTTAAGCGTCAAGGTGGATCTGGGTTCTTGGGATGATTTCTGGGTCTCTAGGGAATCAGTTTTCGTCAATGATTTGTAATTCTGGCGTAGTCTACTGGCGCTGAAGATTTCAGCATCAGCGATGGAAGTTGGTTACGGTGATGGTTTCTAGATCCACAGGGACGTAGTTTTCTTAAATGATTTATGATTCTAACGTCGTCCATGGGCGCTAAAGATTTTAGCGTCACTCCGGATCTGCGTTCCGGGGATGCTTTCGAGGTCTCCAGGGACCAAGTTTTCGTTAATGATTTAAGATTCTGACGTATTCCACGGGCGCTGAAGATTTCATCGTCAGCGGTGGAAGTTGGTCCCGGTGATGATTTCTAGGTCTACAAGGACTCAGTATTCGCTAATGATTTATGATTCTGACGTCGTCCATGGTCGCTGAAGATTTCAGCGTCACTCCGGATCTGCGTTGCGGGGATGATTTCTAGGTCTCAAGGAACCAAGTTTTCGTCAATGATTTATGATTCTGACGTAGTCCACGGGCGCTGAAGATTTCATCGTCAGCGGTGGAAGTTTGTTTTGGTGATTATTTCTAGGTCTACAGGGACTCAGTTTTTGTTAATGATTTATGATTCTAACGTCGTCCATGGGCGTTGAAGATTTCAACGTCACTCTGGATCTGGGTTCCAGGGATGATTTCTGGGTCTCGAGGGACTCACTTTTCGTCAAGGATTTGTGACTGTGATGTAGTCCACGGGTGCTGAAGATTTCAGCGTTCAAGGTGGAAGTTGGTTCCTGTTATTTTTTCTAGGTCTAAAGGGACTCAGTTTTCGTTAATGATTTATGATTCTGACATCGTCCAGGGGCGCTGAAGATTTCAGCGTCAGCGGTGGAAGTTGGTTCCTGTTATTTTTTCTAGGTCTATAGGGACTCAGTTTTTGTTAATGATTTATGATTCTGACATCGTCCAGGGGCGCTGAAGATTTCAGCGTCAGCCGTGGAAGGTTGTTCCGGTAATGATTTCAGGGTCTCGAAGAACTCAGTTTTCGTCAATAATTTGTGATTTTGATGTAGTCCACGGGCGCTGAAGATTTCATCGTCAGCGGTGGAAGTTTGTTTTGGTGATTATTTCTAGGTCTACAGGGACTCAGTTTTTGTTAATGATTTATGATTCTAACGTCGTCCATGGGCGTTGAAGATTTCAACGTCACTCTGGATCTTGGTTCCGGGGATGATTTCTGGGTCTCGAGGGACTCACTTTTCGTCAAGGATTTGTGACTGTGATGTAGTCCACGGGTGCTGAAGATTTCAGCGTTCAAGGTGGAAGTTGGTTCCTGTTATTTTTTCTAGGTCTAAAGGGACTCAGTTTTCGTTAATGATTTATGATTCTGACATCGTCCAGGGGCGCTGAAGATTTCAGTGTCAGCGGTGGAAGTTGGTTCCTGTTATTTTTTCTAGGTCTATAGGGACTCTGTTTTCGTTAATGATTTATGATTCTGACATCGTCCAGGGGCGCTGAAGATTTCAGCGTCAGCCGTGGAAGGTTGTTCCGGTAATGATTTCGAGGTCTCGAGGGACTCAGTTTTCGTCACTAATTTGTGATTGTGACGTAATCCTCGGGCGTTGAAGATTTCAGCGTCAGCGGGTGAAGTTGGTTTGGATGATTTTTTCTAGGTGTACAGGGACTCAGTTTTCGTTAATGATTTATGATTCCGACGTCGTCCATGGGCGCTGAAGAATTCAGCGTCACTCTGGATCTGGGTTCCGAGGATGATTTCTGGGTCTCAAGGGACTCCCTTTTCGTCAATGATTTGTGATTGTGACGTAATCGACGGGCGTTGAAGATTTCAGCGTCAGCGGTGGAAGTTGGTCCCGGTGATGATTTCTACGTCTATAGGGACGCAGTTTTCGTCAACGATTGAAGTTTGTTCCGGTGATTTTTTCTAGGTCTACAGGGATTCAGTATTCGCTAATGATTTATGATTCTGACGTCTTCCATTGTCGCTGAAGATTTCAGCGTCACTTCGCATCGGGGTTTCAGGGATGATTTCGGGGTCTCCAAGGACTCAGTTTTCATCAATGATTTGTGATTTTGAAGTAGTCCATGGGTGCTGAAGATTTCAGCGTTAGCGGTGGAAGTTGGTCCTGGTGATGATTTCTAGGTCTACAGGGACTCTGTATTCGTTAATGATTTATGATTCTGACATCGTCCATTGTTGCTGAAGATTTCAGCGTCGCTCTGGATCTGGGTTTCGGGGATGATTTCGGGGTCTCCAAGGTCTCAGTTTTCAGCAATGATTTGTGATTTTGTAGTCCACGGGTGCTGAAGATTTCAGCGTCAGCGGTGGAAGTTGGTCCCGGTGATGATTTCTAGGTCTATAGGGACGCGGTTTTTGTCAATGATTCATGATTCTCACATCGTCTAGGGGCGCTGAATATTTCAGCATCACGCTGGATCTGGGTTCCAGGGATGATTTCTGGGTCTTGAGGGACTCACTTTTCGTTAATGATTTGTGATTGTGACATTGTCCATGGGCGCTGAAGATTTCAGCATCAGCGGTGGAAGTTGGTTGCTGTTATTTTTTCTAGGTCTATAGGGACTCAGTTTTCGTTAATGATTTATGATTCTGACTTCGTCCAGGGGAGCTGGAGATGTCATCGTCAGCCGTCGAATTTGGTTCCGGTAATGATTTCGGGGTCTCGAGGGACTCAGTTTTCGTCAATAATTTGTGATTGTGACGTAATCCTCGGGCGCTGACGATTTCAGCGTCAGCGGTTCAAGTTGGTTACGGTGATGGTTTCTAGGTCTACAGGGACTCTGTTTTCGTTAATGATTTATGATTTTGACATCGTCTAGGGGCGCTGAAGATTTCAGCGTCACGCTGGATCTGGGTTCCGAGGATGATATCTGGGTCTTGAGGGACTGATTTTTCGTCAATGATTTGTGATTGTGACGTAGTCCATGGGCGCTGAAGATTTCAGCATCAACGGTGGAAGTTGTTTCCTGTTATTTTTTCTAGGTCTATAGGGACTCAGTTTTCGTTAATGATTTATGATTTATGATTCTGACTTCGTCTAGGGGCGCTAAAGATTTCATCGTCAGCCGTCGAAGTTGGTTCTGGTAATGATTTCGAGGTCTCGAGGGACTCAGTTTTCGTCAATAATTTGTGATTATGATGTAATCCTCGGGCGCTGAAGATTTCAGCGTCACGCTGGATCTGGGTACCGGGGATGATTTCTGGGTCTTGAGGGACTCACTTTTCGTCAATGATTTGTGATTGTGACGTAGTCCATGGGCGCTGAAGATTTCAGCATCAACGGTGGAAGTTGGTTCCTGTTATTTTTTTTAGGTCTATAGGGACGCAGTTTTCGTTAAAGATTTATGATTCTGACATCGTCCAGGGGCGCTAAAGATTTCAGCGTCAGCCGTCGAAGTTGGTTCCCGTAATGATTTCGGTGTCTCGAGGGACTCAGTTTTCATCAATAATTTGTGATTGTGACGTAATCCTCGGGCGTTGAAGATTTCAGTGTCAGCGGGTGAAGTTGGTTTGGATGATTTTTTCTAGGTGTACAGGGACTCAGTTTTCGTTAATGATTTATGATTCCGACGTCGTCCATGGGCGCTGAAGAATTCAGCGTTACTCTGGATCTGGGTTCCGAGGATGATTTCTGGGTCTCAAGGGACTCCCTTTTCGTCAATGATTTGTGATTGTGACGTAATCGACGGGCGTTGAAGATTTCAGCGTCAGTGGTGGAAGTTGGTCCCGGTGATGATTTCTACGTCTATAGGGACGCAGTTTTCGTCAATGATTTATGATTTTGACGTAGTGTAGGGGCGCTGCAGATTTAAGCGTCAACGTGGATCTAGGTTACGGGGATGATTTCTGGGTCTCGACGGACTCAGTTTTCGTCAATGATTTGTAATGCTGACGTAGTCCACTGGCGCTGAAGATTTCAGCGTCAGCGGTGGAAGTTGGTTACGGTGATGGTTTCTAGGTCTATAGGGACTCAATTTTTGTTAATGATTTATGATTCTGACATCGTCTAGGGGCGCTGAAGATTTCAACATCAAGCTGGATTTGGGGATCCGGGGATGATTTTTGGGTCTTGAGGGACTCGCTTTTTGTCAAAGATTTGTGATTGTGACGTAGTCCATGGGCGCTGAAGATTTCAGCGTCACCCGTGGAAGTTGGTCCCCGTGATGATTTCTAGGTCTATAGGGACTTAGTTTTCGATAATGATTTATGATTCTGACGTTGTGCATGCGCGCTGAAGATTTCAGCGTCACGCTGGATCTGTGTACCGGGGATGATTTCTGGGTCTTGAGGGACTCACTTTTCGTCAATGATTTGTGATTGTGACGTAGTCCAGGGGCGCTGAAGATTTCAGCATCAACGGTGGAAGTTGTTTCCTGTTATTTTTTCTAGGTCTATAGGGACTCAGTTTTCGTTAATGATTTATGATTCTGACTTCGTCCAGGGGCGCTGAAGATTTCAGCATCAACGGTGGAAGTTGGTTCCTGTTATTTTTTTTAGGTCCATAGGGACGCAGTTTTCGTTAAAGATTTATGATTCTGACATCGTCCAGGGGCGCTAAGATTTCAGCGTCAGTCGTCGAAGTTGGTAACGGTAATGATTTCGGGGTCTCGAGGGACTGAATTTTCGTCAATAATTTGTTATTGTGACATAATCCTCGGGCGCTGACGATTTTCAACGTCAGCGGTTGAAGTGGGTTACGGTGATGGTTTCTAGGTCTACAGGGACTCAGTTTTCGTTAATGATTTATGATTCTGACATCGTATAGGGGCGCTGAAGATTTCAGCGTCACGCTGGATCTAGGTTCCGGGAATGATTTCTGGGTCTTGAGGGACTCCCTTTCGTCAATGATTTGGGATTGTGACGTAGTCCATGGGCGCTAAAGATTTCGGCATCAGCAGTGGAAGTTGATTCCTGTTATTTTTTCTAGGTCTATAGGGACAATTTTCGTTAATGATTTATGATTCTGACTTCGTCCAGGGGAGCTGAAGATGTCATCGTCAGCCGTCGAATTTGGTTCCGGTAATGATTTCGGGGTCTCGAGGGACTCAGTTTTCGTCAATAATTTGTGATTGTGACGTAATCCTCGGGCGCTGACGATTTCAGCGTCAGCGGTTCAAGTTGGTTACGGTGATGGTTTCTAGGTCTACAGGGACTCTGTTTTCGTTAATGATTTATGATTTTGACATCGTCTAGGGCGCGCTGAAGATTTCAGCGTCACGCTGGATCTGGGTTCCGAGGATGATATCTGGGTCTTGAGGGACTGATTTTTCGTCAATGATTTGTGATTGTGACGTAGTCCATGGGCGCTGAAGATTTCAGCATCAACGGTGGAAGTTGTTTCCTGTTATTTTTTCTAGGTCTATAGGGACTCATTTTCGTTAATGATTTAATGATTTATGATTCTGACTTCGTCTAGGGGCGCTAAAGATTTCATCGTCAGCCGTCGAAGTTGGTTCTGGTAATGATTTCGAGGTCTCGAGGGACTCATTTTCGTCAATAATTTGTGATTATGATGTAATCCTCGGGCGCTGAAGATTTCAGCGTCACGCTGATCTGGGTACCGGGATGATTTCTGGGTCTTGAGGGACTCACTTTTCGTCAATGATTTGTGATTGTGACGTAGTCATGGGCGCTGAAGATTTCAGCATCAACGGTGGAGTTGGTTCCTGTTATTTTTTTTAGGTCTATAGGGACGCAGTTTTCGTTAAAGATTTGTGATTCTGACATCGTCCATGGGCGCTAAAGATTTCAGCGTCAGCCGTCGAAGTTGGTTCCCGTTAATGATTTCGGTGTCTCAGGGACTCAGTTTTCATCAATAATTTTGATTGTGACGTAATCCTCGGGCGTTGAAGATTTCAGTGTCAGCGGGTGAAGTTGGTTGGATGATTTTTCTAGGTGTACAGGGACTCATTTTCGTAATGATTTATGATTCCGACGTCGTCCATGGGGCGCTGAAGAATTCAGCGTTACTCTGGATCTGGGTTCCGAGGATGATTTCTGGGTCTCAAGGGACTCCTTTTGTCAATGATTTGTGATGTGACGTATCGACGGGCGTGAAGATTTCAGCGTCAGTGGTGGAAGTTGGTCCCGGTGATGATTTCTACGTCTATAGGGACGCAGTTTTCGTCAATGATTTATGATTTTGACGTAGTGTAGGGCGCTGCAGATTTAAAGCGTCAACGTGGATCTAGGTTACGGGGATGATTTCTGGGTCTCGACGGACTCAGTTTTCGTCAATGATTTGTAATGCTACGTAGTCCACTGGCGCTGAAGATTTCAGCGTCAGCGGTGGAAGTTGGTTACGGTGATGGTTTCTAGGTCTATAGGGACTCAATTTTTGTTAATGATTTATGATTCTGACATCGTCTAGGGCGCTGAAGATTTCAACATCAAGCTGGATTTTGGGGATCCGGGGATGATTTTTGGGTCTTGAGGGACTCGCTTTTTGTCAAAGATTTGTGATTGTGACGTAGTCCATGGGCGCTGAAGATTTCAGCGTCACCCGTGGAAGTTGGTCCCCTGATGATTTCTAGGTCTATAGGGACTTAGTTTTCGATAATGATTTATGATTCTGACGTTGTGCATGCGCGCTGAAGATTTCAGCGTCACGCTGGATCTGTGTACCGGGGATGATTTCTGGGTTCTTGAGGGACTCACTTTTTCGGTCAATGATTTGTGATTGTGACGTAGTCCAGGGGCGCTGAAGATTTCAGCATCAACGGTGGAAGTTGTTTCCTGTTATTTTTTCTAGGTCTATAGGGACTCAGTTTTCGTTAATGATTTATGATTCTGACTTCGTCCAGGGGCGCTGAAGATTTCAGCATCAACGGTGGAAGTTGGTTCCTGTTATTTTTTTTAGGTCCATAGGGACGCAGTTTTCGTTAAAGATTTATGATTCTGACATCGTCCAGGGGCGCTAAGATTTCAGCGTCAGTCGTCGAAGTTGGTAACGGTAATGATTTCGGGGTCTCGAGGGACTGAATTTTCGTCAATAATTTGTTATTGTGACATAATCCTCGGGCGCTGACGATTTTCAACGTCAGCGGTTGAAGTGGGTTACGGTGATGGTTTCTAGGTCTACAGGGACTCAGTTTTCGTTAATGATTTATGATTCTGACATCGTATAGGGGCGCTGAAGATTTCAGCGTCACGCTGGATCTAGGTTCCGGGAATGATTTCTGGGTCTTGAGGGACTCCCTTTCGTCAATGATTTGGGATTGTGACGTAGTCCATGGGCGCTAAAGATTTCGGCATCAGCAGTGGAAGTTGATTCCTGTTATTTTTTCTAGGTCTATAGGGACAATTTTCGTTAATGATTTATGATTCTGACTTCGTCCAGGGGAGCTGAAGATGTCATCGTCAGCCGTCGAATTTGGTTCCGGTAATGATTTCGGGGTCTCGAGGGACTCAGTTTTCGTCAATAATTTGTGATTGTGACGTAATCCTCGGGCGCTGACGATTTCAGCGTCAGCGGTTCAAGTTGGTTACGGTGATGGTTTCTAGGTCTACAGGGACTCTGTTTTCGTTAATGATTTATGATTTTGACATCGTCTAGGGGCGCTGAAGATTTCAGCGTCACGCTGGATCTGGGTTCCGAGGATGATATCTGGGTCTTGAGGGACTGATTTTTCGTCAATGATTTGTGATTGTGACGTAGTCCATGGGCGCTGAAGATTTCAGCATCAGCGGTGGAAGTTGGTTCCTGTTATTTTTCTAGGTCTATAGGGACAATTTTCGTTAATCATTTATGATTCTGACATCGTCCAGGGGCGCTGAACTTTTCAGCGTCAGCCGTGGAATTTTGTTCCGGTAATGATTTCGGGGCCTCGAGGGACTCAATTTTCGTCAATAATTTGTAATTGTGAGGTAATCGTCGGGCTCTGAAGATTTCAGCGTCAGCGGTTGAAGTTGGTTCGGGTGATTTTTTCTAGGTCTACAGGGACTCTGTTTTCGTTAATGATTTATGATTCTGACATCATATAGGGGCGCTGAAGATTTCAGCGTCACGCTGGATCTAGGTTCCGGGAATGATTTCTGGGTCTTGAGGGACTCCTTTTCGTCAATGATTTGTGATTGTGACGTAGTCCATGGGCTCTAAAGATTTCAGCATCAGCGGTGGAAGTTGGTTCCTGTTATTTTTTCTAGGTCTATAGGGACTCAGTTTTCGTTAATGATTTATGATTTTGACATCGTCCAGGGGCGCTGAAGATTTCAGCGTCAGCCGTGGAAGTTGGTTCCGGTAATGATTTTCGGGTCTCGAGGGACTCCGTTTTCGTCAATAATTTGTGATTGTGTTGTAATCCTGGGGCACTGAAGAATTCAGCGTCACTCTGGATCTGGGATCCGGGGATGATTTCTGGGTCTCGAGGGACTCGCTTTTCGTCAATGATTTGTGATGCTGACGTAGTCCACGGGCGCTGAAGATTTCAGCGTCAGCGGTGGAAGTTGGTTACGGTGATGGTTTCTAGGTCTATAGGGACTCAATTTTCGTTAATGATTTATGATTCTGACATCGTCTAGGGCGCTGAAGATTTCAACGTCACGCTGGATTTGGGGTTCCGGGGATGATTTTTGGGTCTTGAGGGACTCGCTTTTCGTCAAAGATTTGTGATTGTGACGTAGTCCATGGGCGCTGAATATTTCAGCGTAAGCAGTGGAAGTTGGTCCCCGTGATGATTTCTAGGTCTATAGGGACTTAGTTTTCGATAATGATTTATGATTCCGACGTTGTCCATGCGCGCTGAAGATTTGAGCGTCACCATGGGTCTAGGTTCCGGGGATGATTTCTGCGTCTCGAGGGACTCACTTTTCGTCAATGATTAGTGATTGTGACGTACTCCTCGGGCGCTGACGATTTCAACGTCACGCTGGATCTGTGTACCAGGGATGATTTCTAGGTCTCGATGGACTCACTTTTCGTCAATGATTTGTGATTGTGACGTAGTCCATGGGCGCTGAAGATTTTAGCATCAACGGTGGAAGTTGGTTCCTGTTAGTTTTTTCTAGGTCTACAGGGACTCAGTTTTCGTTAATGATTTAGGATTCTGACTTCGTCCAGGGGCGATGAAGATTTCATCGTCAGCCGTCGAAGTTGGTTCTGGTAATGATTTCGAGGTCTCGAGGGACTCAGTTTTCGTCAATAATTTGTGATTGTGACTTAATCCTCGGGCGCTGACGATTTCAGCGTCAGCGGTTAAAGTTGGTTACGATGATGGTTTCTAGGTCTACAGGGACTCTGTTTTCGATAATGATTTATGATTTACACATCGTCTATGGGCGCTGAAGATTTCAGCGTCACGCTAGATCTGGGTTCCGTGGATGATATCTGGGTCTTGAGGGACTGACTTTTCGTCAATGATTTGTGATTGTGACGTAGTCCATGGGCGCTGAAGATTTCAGCATCAGCGGTGGAAGTTGGTTCCGGTAATGATTTCGGGGTCTCGAGGGACTGAATTTTCATCAATAATTTGTTATTGTGACATAATCCTCGGGCGCTGACGATTTCAACGTCAGCGGTTGAAGTTGGTTACGGTGATGGTTTCTAGGTCTACAGGGACTCAGTTTTCGTTAATGATTTATGATTCTGACATCGTATAGGGGCACTGAAGATTTCAGCGTCACGCTGGATCTAGGTTCCGGGAATGATTTCTGGGTCTTGAGGGACTCCCTTTCGTCAATGATTTGTGATTGTGACGTAGTCCAGGGGCGCTGAAGATTTCAGCGTCAACGGTGGAAGTTGTTTCCTGTTATTTTTTCTAGGTCTATAGGGACTCAGTTTTCGTTAATGATTTATGATTCTGACTTCGTCCAGGGGCGCTGAAGATTTAAACGTCATCCGTCGAAGTTGGTTCTGGTAATGATTTCGAGGTCTCGAGGGACTCAGTTTTCGTCAATCATTTGTGATTGTGACTTAATCCTCGGGCGCTGACGATTTCAGCGTCAGCGGTTAAAGTTGGTTACGATGATGGTTTCTAGGTCTACAGGGACTCTGTTTTCGATAATGATTTATGATTTACACATCGTCTATGGGCGCTGAAGATTTCAGCGTCACGCTGGATCTGGGTTCCGGGGATGATATCTGGGTCTTGAGGGACTGACTTTTCGTCAATGATTTGTGATTGTGACGTAGTCCATGGGCGCTGAAGATTTCAGCATCAGCGGTGGAAGTTGGTTCCGGTAATGATTTCCGATCTCGAGGGACTCAGTTTTCGTCAATAATTTGTGATTGTGACGTAATCCTCGGGCGCTGAAGATTTCAGCGTCACGCTGGATCTGTGTACCGGGGATGATTTCTGGGTCTTGAGGGACTCACTTTTCGTCAATGATTTGTGATTGTGACGTAGTCCAGGGGCGCTGAAGATTTCAGCATCAACGGTGGAAGTTGGTTCCTGTTATTTTTTTTAGGTCCATAGGGACGCAGTTTTCGTTAAAGATTTATGATTCTGACATCGTCCAGGGGCGATAAAAATTTCAGCGTCAGCCGTCGAAGTTGGTTCCGGTAATGATTTCGGTGTCTCGAGGGACTCAGTTTTCATCAATAATTTGTGATTGTGACGTAATTCTCGGGCATTGAAGATTTCAGCGTCACGCTGGATCTGGGTACCGGGGATGATTTCTGGGTCTTGAGGGACTCACTTTTCGTCAATGATTTCTGATTGTGACGTAGTCCAGGGGCGCTGAAGATTTCAGCATCAACGGTGGAAGTTGTTTCCTGTTATTTTTTCTAGGTCTATAGGGACTCAGTTTTCGTTAATGATTTATGATTCTGACTTCGTCCAGGGGCGCTAAAGATTCCAGCGTCAGCCGTCGAAGTTGGTTCCGGTAATGATTTCGGGGTCTCGAGGTACTCAGTTTTCGTCAATAATTTGTGATTGTGACGTAATCCTCGGGCGCTGAAGATTTCAGCGTCAGCGGTTGAAGTTGGTTCGGTTGATTTTTTCTAGGTCTACAGGGACTCTGTTTTCGTTAATGATTTATGATTCTGACATCGTCCATGGGCGATGAAGAATTCAGCGTCACTCTGGATCTGGGATCCGGGGATGATTTCTGGGTCTCGAGGGACTCGCTTTTCGTCAATGATTTGTGATTCTGACGTAGTCCAGGGGCGCTGACGATTTTAGCGTCAACGGTGGAAGTTGGTTCCTGTTATTTTTTTTATGTCTATAGGGACGCAGTTTTCGTTAAAGATGTATGATTCTGACATCGTCCAGAGGCGCTAAAGATTTCAGCGTCAGCCATCGAAGTTGGTTCCGGTAATGATTTCGGGGTCTCGAGGGACTTAGTTTTCGTTAATAATTTGTGATTGTGACGTAATCCTCGGGCGCTGAAGATTTCAGGGTCACGCTGGATCTGGGTACCGGGGATGATTTCTGGATCTTGAAGGACTCGCTTTTCGTCAATGATTTGTGATTGTGACGTAGTCCAGGGGCGCTGAAGATTTCAGCGTCAACGGTGGAAGTTGGTTCCTGTTATTTTTTCTAGGTCTATAGGGACTCAGTTTTCGTTAATGATGTATGATTCTGATTTCGTCCAGGGGCGCTGAAGATTTCAGTTTCAGCCGTGGAAGTTGGTTCCGTAATGATTTCGTTGTCTCGAGGGACTCAGTTTTCGTCAATGATTTATGATTGTGACGTAGTCCATGGGCGCTGAAGATTTCAGCGTCACGCTGGATCTGGGTACCGGGGATGATTTCTGGGTCTTGAGGGACTCACTTTTCGTCAATGATTTGTGATTGTGACGTAGTCCAGGGGCGCTGAAGATTTCAGCATCAACGGTGGAAGTTGGTTCCTGTTATTTTTTTTAGGTCTATAGGGACTAAGTTTTCGTTAATGATTGATGATTCTCACTTCGTCCAGGGGCGCTAAAGATTTCAGCGTCAGTCGTCGAAGTTGGTTCCGGTAATGATTTCGGGGTCTCGAGGGACTTAGTTTTCTTCAATAATTTGTGATTGTGACGTAATCCTCGGGCGCTGACGAGTTCAGCGTCAGCGGTTGAAGTTGGTTACGGTGATGGTTTCTAGGTCTACAGGGACTTAGTTTTTGTTAATGATTTATGATTCTGACAACGTCCAGGGGCGCTGAAGATTCCAGCGTCACCCTTGGAAGTTGGTTCCGGTGATGATTTCGGGGTCTCGAGGTACTCAGTTTTCGTCAATAATTTGTGATTGTGACGTAATCCTCGTGCGCTGAAGATTTCAGCGTCACGCTGGATCTAGGTACCGGGGATGATTGCTGGATCTTGAAGGACTCGCTTTTCGTCAATGATTTGTGATTTTGACGTAGTCCAGGGGCGCTGAAGATTTCAGCGTCAACGGTGGAAGTTGGTTCCTGTTATTTTTTTTAGCTCTATAGGGACGCAGTTTTCGTTAATGATTTATGATTCTGACATCGTCCAGAGGCGCTGAAGATTTCAGCGTCAGCCGTGGAAGTTGGTTCCGGTAATGATTTCGGGGTCTCGAGGGACTTAGTTTTCGTCAATAATTTGTGATTGTGACGTAATCCTCGGCCGCTGACGATTTCAGCGTCAGCGTTGAAGATGGTTAGGGTGATGGTTTCTAGGTCTACAGGGACTCTATTTTCGTTAATGATTTATGATTTTGACATCGTCTAGGGGCGCTGAAGATTTCAGCGTCACGCTGGATCTGGGTTCCGGGGATGATATCTGGGTCTGGAGGCATTGACTTTTCGTCAATGATTTGTGATTGTGACGTAGTCCATGGGCGCTGAAGATTTCAGCATCAGCGGTGGAAGTTGGTTCTTGTTATTTTTTTTAGGTCTATAGGGACGCAGTTTTCGTTAAAGATTTATGATTCTGACATCGTCCAGGGGCGCTCAAGATTTCAGCGTCAGCCGTGGAAGTTGGTTCCGGTAATGATTTCGGTGTCTCGAGGGACTCAGTTTTCGTCAATAATTTGTGATTGTGACGTAATCCTCGGGCGCTGAAGATTTCAGCGTCACGCTGGATCTGGTACCGGGGATGATTTCTGGGTCTCGAGGGACTCCTTTTTTGTCTATGATTTGTGATTGTGACGTAGTCCACGGGCGCTGAAGATTTTAGCATCAACGGTGGAAGTTGGTTCCTGTTATATTTTTTTTAGGTCTATAGGGACTCTGTTTTCGATAATGATTTATGATTCTGACATCGTCCAGGGGCGCTAAAGATTTCAGCGTCAGCCGTGGAAGTTGGTTCCGGTAATGATTTCGGTGTCTCGAGGGACTCAGTTTTCGTCAATAATTTGTGATTGTGACGTAATCCTCGGGCGCTGAAGATTTCAGCGTCACGCTGGATCTGGGTACCGGGGATGATTTCTGGGTCTCGAGGGACTCCCTTTTCGTCTAAGATTTGTGATTGTGACGTAGTCCTGGGGCGCTGAAGATTTCAGCATCAACGGTGGAAGTTGGTTCCTGTTATTTTTTCTAGGTCTATAGGGACTCAGTTTTCGTTAATGATTTATGATTCTGACATCGTCCAGGGGCGCTGAAGATTTCAGCGTCACCCGTGGACGTTGGTTACGGTAATGATTTCGTTGTCTCGAGGGACTCAGTTTTCGTCAATAATTTGTGATTGTGACGTAATCCTCGGGCGCTGAAGATTTCAGCGTCACGCTGGATTTGGGTACCGGGATGATTTCTGGGTCTTGAGGGACTCACTTTTCGTCAATGATTTGTGATTGTGACGTAGTCCAAGGCGCTGAAGATTTCAGCATCACGCTGGATCTGGGTACCGGGGATGATTTCTGGGTCTTGGGGACTCACTTTTCGTCAATGATTTCTGATTGTGACGTAGTCTAAGGGCGCTGAAGATTTCAGCATCAACGGTGGAAGTTGGTTCCTGCTATTTTTTTTAGGTCTATAGGGACGTAGTTTTCGTTAAAGATTTAGGATTCTGACATCGTCCAGGGCGCTCAATATTTCAGCGTCACCCGTGGAAGTTGGTTCCGGTAATGATTTCGTTGTCTCGAGGGACTCAGTTTTCGTCAATGATTTGTGATTGTGACGTAGTCCATGGGCGCTGAAGATTTCAGCGTCACGCTGGATCTGGGTACCGGGGATGATTTCTGGGTCTTGAGGGACTCACTTTACGTCAATGATTTGTGATTGTGACGTAGTCTAGGGGCGCTGAAGATTTCAGCATCAACGGTGGAAGTTGGTTCCTGTTAACTTTTTTAGGTCTATAGGGATGCAGTTTTCGTTAATGATTTATGATTCGGACTTCGTCCAGGGGCGCTGAAGATTTCAGCGTCAGCCGTCGAAGTTGGTTCCGGTAATGATTTCGGGGTCTCCAGGGACTCAGTTTTCGTGAATAATTTGTGATTGTGACGTAATCCTCGGGCGCTGAAGATTTCAGCGTCACGCTGGATCTGGGTACCGGGGATGATTTCTGGATCTTGAAGGACTCGCTTTTCGTCAATGATTTGTGATTCTGACGTAGTCCAGGGGCGCTGACGATTTTAGCGTCAACGGTGGAAGTTGGTTCCTGTTATTTTTTTTATGTCTATAGGGACGCAGTTTTCGTTAAAGATGTATGATTCTGACATCGTCCAGAGGCGCTAAAGATTTCAGCGTCAGCCATCGAAGTTGGTTCCGGTAATGATTTCGGGGTCTCGAGGGACTTAGTTTTCGTTAATAATTGTGATTGTGACGTAATCCTCGGGCGCTGAAGATTTCAGGGTCACGCTGGATCTGGGTACCGGGATGATTTCTGGATCTTGAAGGACTCGCTTTTCGTCAATGATTTGTGATTGTGACGTAGTCCAGGGGCGCTGAAGATTTCAGCGTCAACGGTGGAAGTTGGTTCCTGTTATTTTTTCTAGGTCTATAGGGACTCAGTTTTCGTTAATGATGTATGATTCTGATTTCGTCCAGGGCGCTGAAGATTTCAGTTTCAGCCGTGGAAGTTGGTTCCGTAATGATTTCGTTGTCTCGAGGGACTCAGTTTTCGTCAATGATTTATGATTGTGACGAGTCCATGGGCGCTGAAGATTTCAGCGTCACGCTGGATCTGGGTACCGGGGATGATTTCTGGGTCTTGAGGGACTCACTTTTCGTCAATGATTTGTGATTGTGACGTAGTCCAGGGGCGCTGAAGATTTCAGCATCAACGGTGGAAGTTGGTTCCTGTTATTTTTTTTAGGTCTATAGGGACTAAGTTTTCGTTAATGATTGATGATTCTCACTTCGTCCAGGGGCGCTAAAGATTTCAGCGTCAGTCGTCGAAGTTGTTCCGGTAATGATTTCGGGGTCTCGAGGGACTTAGTTTTCTTCAATAATTTGTGATTGTGACGTAATCCTCGGGCGCTGACGAGTTCAGCGTCAGCGGTTGAAGTTGGTTACGGTGATGGTTTCTAGGTCTACAGGGACTTAGTTTTTGTTAATGATTTATGATTCTGACAACGTCCAGGGGCGCTGAAGATTCCAGCGTCACCCTTGGAAGTTGGTTCCGGGATGATTTCGGGTCTCGAGGTACTCAGTTTTCGTCAATAATTTGTGATTGTGACGTAATCCTCGTGCGCTGAAGATTTCAGCGTCACGCTGGATCTAGGTACCGGGGATGATTGCTGGATCTTGAAGGACTCGCTTTTCGTCAATGATTTGTGATTTTGACGTAGTCCAGGGGCGCTGAAGATTTCAGCGTCAACGGTGGAAGTTGGTTCCTGTTATTTTTTTTAGCTCTATAGGGACGCAGTTTTCGTTAATGATTTATGATTCTGACATCGTCCAGAGGCGCTGAAGATTTCAGCGTCAGCCGTGGAAGTTGGTTCCGGTAATGATTTCGGGGTCTCGAGGGACTTAGTTTTCGTCAATAATTGTGATTGTGACGTAATCCTCGGCCGCTGACGATTTCAGCGTCAGCGTTGAAGATGGTTAGGGTGATGGTTTCTAGGTCTACAGGGACTCTATTTTCGTTAATGATTTATGATTTTGACATCGTCTAGGGGCGCTGAAGATTTCAGCGTCACGCTGGATCTGGGTTCCGGGGATGATATCTGGGTCTGGAGCATTGACTTTTCGTCAATGATTTGTGATTGTGACGTAGTCCATGGGCGCTGAAGATTTCAGCATCAGCGTGGAAGTTGGTTCTTGTTATTTTTTTAGGTCTATAGGGACGCAGTTTTCGTTAAAGATTTATGATTCTGACATCGTCCAGGGCGCTCAAGATTTCAGCGTCAGCCGTGGAAGTTGGTTCCGTAATGATTTCGGTGTCTCGAGGGACTCAGTTTTCGTCAATAATTTGTGATTGTGACGTAATCCTCGGGCGCTGAAGATTTCAGCGTCACGCTGGATCTGGGTACCGGGGATGATTTCTGGGTCTCGAGGGACTCCTTTTTTGTCAATGATTTGTGATTGTGACGTAGTCCAGGGGCGCTGAAGATTTCAGCGTCAACGGTGGAAGTTGGTTCCTGTTATTTTTTCTAGGTCTATAGGGACTCAGTTTTCGTTAATGATGTATGATTCTGATTTCGTCCAGGGCGCTGAAGATTTCAGTTTCAGCCGTGGAAATTGGTTCCGTAATGATTTCGTTGTCTCGAGGGACTCAGTTTTCGTCAATGATTATGATTGTGACGTAGTCCATGGGCGCTGAAGATTTCAGCGTCACGCTGGATCTGGGTACCGGGATGATTCTGGGTCTGAGGGACTCACTTTCGTCAATGATTTGTGATTGTGACGTAGTCCAGGGCGCTGAAATTTCAGCATCAACGGTGAAGTTGGTTCCTGTTATTTTTTTAGGTCTATAGGACGCATTTTCGTTAAAGATTATGATTCTGACATCGTCCAGGGCGCTAAATATTTCAGCGTCACCCGTGGAAGTTGGTTCCGGTAATGATTTCGTTGTCTCGAGGGACTCAGTTTTCGTCAATGAATTTTGCTTGTGACGTAGTCCATGGGCGCTGAAGATTTCAGCGTCACGCTGGACTGGGTAACGGGGATGATTTATGGGTCTTGAGGGACTCACTTTACGTCAATGAATTGGTTCCTGTTAACTTTTTTAGGTCTATAGGGATGCAGTTTTCGTTAAAGATTTATGATTCTGACATCGTCCAGGGCGCTAAATATTTCAGCGTCACCCGTGGAAGTTGGTTCCGGTAATGATTTCGTTGTCTCGAGGGACTCAGTTTTCGTCAATAATTTGTGATTGTGACGTAATCCTCGGGCGCTGAAGATTTTAACATCAACGGTGGAAGCTGGTTCCTGTTATTTTTTCTAGGTCTATAGGGACTCAGTTTTCGTTAATGATTTAAGATTCTGACTTCGTCCAGGGGTGCTGAAGATTTCAGCGTTAGCCGTCGAAGTTGGTTCCTGTAATGATTTCGGGGTCTCCAGGGACTCAATTTTCGTCAATAATTTGTGATTGTGACGTAATCCTCGGGCGCTGAAGGTTTCAGCGTCACGCTGGATCTGGGTACCGGGGATGATTTCTGGGTCTTGAGGGACTCACTTTTCGTCAATGATTTGTGATTGTTACGTAGTCCAGGGGCGCTGAAGATTTCAGCATCAACGGTGGAAGTTGGTTCCTGTTATTTTTCTAGGTCTATAGGGACGAATTTTCGCTGAAGATTTATGATTCTGACATCGTCCAGGGGCGCAAAAGATTTCAGCGTCACCCGTGGAAGTTGGTTCCGGTAATGATTTCGGTGTCTCGAGGGACTCAGTTTTTGTCAATGATTTGTGATTGTGACGTAGTCCATGGGCGCTGAAGATTTCAGCGTCACGCTAGATCTGGGTACCGGGGATGATTTCTGGGTCTTGAGGGACTCACTTTTCGTCAATGATTTGTGATTGTGACGTAGTCTAGGGGCGCTGAAGATTTCAGCATCAACGGTGGAAGTTGGTTCCTGTTATTTTTTTTAGGTCTATAGGGACGCAGTTTTCGTTAAAGATTTATGATTCTGACATCGTCCAGGGGCGCTAAATATTTCAGCGTCACCCGTGGAAGTTGGTTCCGGTAATGATTTCGTTGTCTCGAGGGACTCAGTTTTCGTCAATGATTTGTGATTGTGACGTAGTCTATGGGCGCTGAAGATTTCAGCGTCACGCTGGATCTGGGTACCGGGGATGATTTCTGGGTCTTGAGGGACTCACTTTACGTCAATGATTTTTGATTGTGACGTAGTCTAGGGGCGCTGAAGATTTCAGCATCAACGGTGGAAGTTGGTTCCTGTTAACTTTTTTAGGTCTATAGGGATGCAGTTTTCGTTAATGATTTATGATTCTGACTTCGTCCAGGGGCGCTGAAGATTTCAGCGTCAGCCGTCGAAGTTGGTTCCGGTAATGATTTCGGGGTCTCGAGGGACTCAGTTTTCGTGAATAATTTGTGATTGTGACGTAATCCTCGGGCGCTGAAGATTTCAGCGTCACGCTGGATCTGGGTACCGGGTGTTGCGATGTCGCGGTCGCACAAATTAATTACCCTAGCTTAAAACACACAAGATAGTATAGAGCAAGCAAGGGGTCGATCCCACGAGGAAGTTTGAAGTTAGATTTTTATGTTGTACGTTATGTAATTGGGGGGGGTTGATTGTTTGAAATGATTTAAACTATGGCAGAAATTAAACTAGCAAACAAAATCAATTGAAACTGAAATATATCAAGAAAACAGTGAGATCGGAAGAGCGTCGTGTAGGGAAAAGTGTAGATCTCGGTGGTCG
>CAXHTJ010000991.1:0-26186 GCA_964019445.1 Populus tremula
TAATTAACACAGCTCCAAAACATATCTTCTCTTTTTTTAAGAGAAACAACTTTGACTTGGGGTAACCTTCCAAGATGGAATCAGCCTTATTAAATTTGGTTTGACATGTAAGGTTCACATGAGATTTAATCTGGTTAGGTTTATTTTCTAGAAATTATTAGTTTAAATTTTATAAATTTTAGAATTATTAAAGATTTATATGATTATTAATTTTAGAACTCATAAGAATAATTGAGATGCATACATGTTAATTCAAATATTTATATTAATAATAATAATAAAAAAACTAACGGCATGCAATTTCCCACAAACCCTCTCGCACCCCATAAAAGAAATTATGAAACATGACGGGGAACAAAGAAACTGTTTTTTTTTACTAACTGTCGAATCGCAAATGCTTATGGAGCACTTTTATATTAGTTATGCCACACGTAATTTCCATTAAATTCAAAAGGCATGATTTGCCACAACGTAATTTCCATTAAATTCGAAAGCATAATCATCCTCAGCACGATTGTTCTTCCTCTGTTTGTATCAACATCACAAGTGATGTCTAGATAAGCATAACTCTTTCAATTAAAAAGCTAGACAAATTATGAGGTTTTAGGTTTGTTTTCTAGAAGTCACCAGTTAGAATATCATAAATTTCAGAATTATTAGAGATTTATAATATTATATTAGAAAAAAATTGATTTTAACAATGAAGATTATAAAAGGCTATTGTTACAAACTAAAATTTCAAGATGAAAAAATCATTGGAAAAAAAATTGATTGTGGAATGGCATGTTAGTTGGATCTTTTTTTCAGTGATTAATTTAATTATTTCAATAAATAACACATGTATTCAGCAGAAAAAAAAAAATCATGTTGCTAGAGAGGCATTGGAGCCTTTAATATTTTGCAGAGGCATGGAACACGATGCCAAGGGAATGGAAGATAGTTGTTAACTGCTGGCATCAACCCAGAAAATTCTAAAATATTCTCTTCATTTCCAAGAAAATTCTACCAAGAGCAATTCTTTATTTATTTGCTAGGCCAGCAAAGTCAAAATGGAGTGGTAACTCATCATTTCCAAGAAAACTCTATCAAGAAACGAAGATATTTTCGAAGAATAATAGAAAATAAATCAAACCAAAGCATTTTTCCAATTTTTTCTCTATTTATTTGTTATTTGGTATAGAACCATCCTAATGGTTGATCAAACACTTGATGGGCAAATTGTTAAATAGGTTGTGAGAAAAAGAGGAATTCTTTAGAGAAGATACAGAGTTGAGTTGAAACTTGTTAATTCACCTTATGAAGATAAGCCCTGAGTTATGGCAAAGATAGAATTTAAAGAAGGTAATAGATGTCATGCTCGTGTGGTGCCATATGCTTGTAGCATATTTATGCGTTCTCATGAATTTGTTGAAAAAATCCTAAAAAAAATTCATATGAAAAAAAAAAATTGCAATCCACAATAATTTTAAGGAAAAAATTGCAAAGCTAAATTAATAACCAACTTAATATTAAAAAAATAAAATCAATAAAGATAATTTTGGAAAAACTCATAAAAAAAACGACAGGAAAAAAAACAAGTAGGGAAACACTATAGCAATCTATAGTGTTTCATGAGGAAATCTAAAATTATAATTCTTAACCAGCTCAGTATGAAAAAAATAAAATCGACAAAGAAAATTCTAAAAAAAATCATAAAAAAAAAACATATGGAGAAACATTGTAGCAATCCATAGTATTTTGAAGAAAAAAATTACAAAGCGAAATTCCCAATCAGCTCCATATTAAAAAAATAATATCGACAAAAACAATTCTGAAAAAAAAAAGCAAAAACAAAATAAAAAAAATGAGAAAAAAAAACATGTGGGGAAAGTTAAAGCTAAATTCTCAATCAGCTCAAAATTAAAATCATTTAGGAAAACACTGTAGCAATTTATAGTGTTTCGTGAGGAAATATACAATTATAATTCTCAACCAGTTTAATATTTACAAAATAAAATCAACAAAGATAATTTTAAAAAATATCACAAAAAAATGAAAGGAAAAAAAAACCTTGTAGGGAAAAACTGTATCAATTTATAGTGTTTCATGAGAAAATCTATAGTTGTAATTTTCAACCAGCTCAATATTAAAAATAATAAAATTGATAAAGACAATTTTGAAAAAAACCATAACAAAAAAAATCGTATGGGGAAACATTGTAGCAATCAATGGTGTTTTAAAGAAAAAAAACTACAAAGCTAAATTTTCAACCAGCTCAGTATGAAAAAAAAATAAATTCGATAAAGATAATTTTGAAAAAAATCAATAAAAAAAAAATGTGAAGAAACATTGTAGCAAGGTAAATCATGTAGAGAAACATTGTAGTAATCCATGGTATTTTAAAAAACTACAAAACTAAATTCTCTATCAACTAAATATGAAAAAAATAAAATTAACAAAGATAATTCTGAAAAAAAATAATTAAAAAAAAACCATGTGAAAAAATACTATAGCAATTCATAGTGTTTTTTTAAAAAAAAACTAATAATTTTAAAAACATGAAAATTTTAAAAATTAAATTACAGAAAATCACTTTCTATCAAACAAACCTGTCTTGCTGTGAAGATATTTCAAAAAAATAAAATTCGTGACTGTTCCTCCTTATATGATTAATTAATTAGCGGGTTGGAGAGTGGGAAAAACACGTTTGTTCTATTTTCTTCACTTTGTCTATATATTATTATTGTCACAAAGTGGGTATAATTTTTTTATCCTTCATGATTTGAATTGAAAGAGAGGGTCGTAAAAAAATATTTTTTTATAAATATACCACTAACTTTGGACGTGGATAATTGTTTGTAATATATTTACATTCAATATAAACAATTCATTAATGACCAAGTAATCATTTGTTGGCTGAAATATTTAAAATACTTATTTTAGTGTTTTTTTTTTTTTTACCATGCAGTACCTCTATATATATTAGTTGAAATTGCATGATGTCCATTAATCCTTTTAAAGAATGAAAGGCTTAATCACTTTGGCGTAATTTTTTATTTTTTATGAATAGTACAATTACTTCATTTTCCTTTTCATTTTTTTAGGGTTATCCTGGATCGCGGGTTAGTCAGGTTAATATGGTTTACTTTAAATTTATATTTCAATATATATTTTTAATTTTATCCTTTAATATTAGGCTATTTTGTCTTGAGATTTCTTATATATATATATATATATATATTTTTTTTTTTTCCTATAGAGTTATCTCGGGCTGCATGTTCGTTAGGTTAACCTAGAATAACTTGAGTTTTTTCTCAATGTTTTCTTATTTTTTCAGCTTTGATCTTTTTTTAGGTAATTGTTTTTTTAAATAATTTTCTTATCACTATCTCATGTCGCGAGTGGTAGGTTAATAGAGTGAATTGAGGTTAACTCAAGTTTTTTTTTTCATGTTTTGTTTTTAATTTTCTCTTTCAATTTTATTTTTTAAAATTAGTTTTGTTGGGACTTGAGCTTTCTTTTCTTTTTTTCCTTTACTTCTTTTGGGATTATCCTAAATCAAGTTAACATGGATTCACTAAGTTATTGTTGATTAAAAAAAAAAAATATTATATTAGAAAAAAATTGATTTTAACAATGAAGATTATAAAAGGCTATTGTTACAAACTAAAATTTCAAGATGAAAAAATCCGAAGGAGCAAACAAAGAATTTACCAAAATATGAGCAAGTGGATTCTAGATAAAATCAAGGAATCACATCAACATAATTAACTAGTGGTTTCTAGATAAGTATAACCTTTTTAATTAAAAAGTTAGAGGTTTTCAGATTATGAAAGACTTACATGATTGTTGATTTTAAAATTCATGAAATTAGTTAAAACATCTATAATAATAATATAATAATAAAAGGTTAGAGGCACGCAAATTCCCACAAACCTCTCGCACCCCATAAAAGAAATAATGAACATGACGGGGAACAAGAAACTGTTTTTTAACGTACACAACATGATTGTTCTTCCACTTAGCATATTCATTTGTATCATAAAATAAATTTATTTTTAAAATAATGAAACATGCTTGACTGATAAATTAAAGCCCAAAAGTTAGAACTTGAGCGGCAATTTCCCACAGCCATAATGATGAGAAACTGCTTTTTACATTTTTAATGAAATACTTTTGATTAAGAATATAGAGAAACTGCTTTTTACATCCTCAGCACGGTTGTTCTTCTTCTATTTGTATTTTTTTAAAAATAAAAACATATCTGATTAAAAATACAATACAGAAATTGTTTCTAATATTATATACTTTTAAAAGGAAAAACAATACATATAAACATATTTTTTTGTCCTTACTATTTTTGTATTTTTTATCACGATAATAATTAAATGTTGCCTAATTAACACAGCTACAAAACATATCTTCTCTTTTTTTAAGAGAAACAACTTTGACTTGGGGTCAACCTTCAAAGAAGGAATCAGCCTTGTTAAATTTGGTTTGGCATGTAAGGTTCACCTAAGATTTAATTTGACTAGGTTTATTTTCTAGAAATTATTAGTTTAAATTTTATAAATTTCAGAATAATTGAATATTTATATTTTTATTAATTTTAGAACTCGTAGGAGTAATCAAGATATATGCAAATTAATTCAAATACTCATATTAATAATTATTGTCGCACCCCAAAAAAAAAAAAAAAAATCAAAAATTTATATTGCGGGTTCGACTGGCGAATTTTTTTTGTTTTTTGGTTCCTTGGAGTCGCCACCTAGTATTTTGGTCACTAGGAACCTACTGGTCTCAGAGCCGAGACTGGTTGCGTAAAGGGAAGGTATTAGCACCCCAAATACGCCCTACCTAAGGTAAGCTGCATTGTTTTATCGTCTGATAAAAAAAACTAAAGTGTTATTGTAATTCTAGTCGTTGGTCTGTCCATGGTTCAAGAAAAAAATCCTCCTCAATAAGAAGGTCCTTATCGGATAAAATCCTAACCGTTCTAACGTCTATACCAAACTTTATTGATATATTTAGGAATACGTTTTACGTATAAATTCGTAATCCCAAATACTAAAAGCAAACAAAAAAAAATTTAGAATTTTTTTGAAATATTGGCCTAGTTCTCATGGCTTGAATAAACTGGTTATTAAAGCCAACATGCATGTTAATACATATATTGTTTTGAAAATTTTCTTTGTTGTGTGAAAATATGATGTTATAATATTTATATATATATATTGGAGATACAGGTCGTATTTTAAAACAAAAACAATTTTTGGAAAATATTATTTTTTTTATGCTTTGACGAAAATCGGGTATTTTAATACTGAGCTTGTATCCTTACGGTATAAAATACAACCCAATATTAATCCACTTTGATAAAATATGCAGAAAAATCAACAACATTTTTTAGGGACTTTTTAGAAATTTTTTTTTTTAAAAAAAAGCAAAACAAATTTTATTCTGAAAATCTTTGATATTTTGGCGAAAACCGGGTTTTTTAACACTGGTTTTGTATCTTTACAGTATAAAAATACAAAACTATAAAACAACAATATATTTATATGAAAAGAAAATAACAACCAAATTTTTTAGATTTTTTTCAAAAAAAATATATGTTATACATATATAATAATAATATAATATAATTATAATTATTTATATATTAAAAAGGGGCTGGGCCGGCCCAACCAAACTGGGCGGACCCGCCCTAACAGGTCCGGGCCGAACTCGGCCCATAAACTAATTAACCTCGGTCTGGGCCAATCCTCTGGCCCGTCAACTAATCCGACACACCAATCTGGCCCAGAGGAAATAAAAAAAAACACGGGGGGAATTTCCCCCCGCTGCAGAACGATTCTGATGCAGGAGGCAAAACATATATATATTAACAAAAAATGCAGGGGGGAAAGGGGCTCTGGTGCGGTGGAGGGAGGTGGTTTGCTGGCGGAGCTGCGGTGGTGGGTGCTCGCTTCCGGACGGGGTCTCTCTCTCTGTTACGGGTTTCTCTTTTCCTCTCTCTTCGTTTTTTTTTGTTTCGGGGTTCCTCTCTTTCTCTCTTTTTTTTCGTCTCGTGCTCTCCTTTCAGTCCTCTATTATGAACATGGGCGTGGCTTTTTCACGTGGACCAGGAGCGGGTTGAGGAGCGGCTGTCGGGAGCGGCGGGCCTCCCTCGGCTTCGGCCACGAGGCGGGTTGTCGGCCATTGTTTCTGTCGGTGGCCCACCGGCGTAGGGTCTCTGTCGGTTGGTAAGGGGGACCTGCAAAAAAGAATAAAAAATACAAAGTTTTTCTTCTTCCCCGCTGTAACGTTCGGGGGGGAGAAGACAGTGAATAGTGCCGTTCAAAACGGCACCGTTCGGTTTCCCCTTCTTTTTTTCTTTTTTTTATAATAATTATGCATGAAACGGCGTCGTTTTGGACAAAACGCGCCGTTTCATTTAAAAAAAAACGCCAGAAACTTTGTTTTTAAATCAGTCCCTAATTTGTCATTTGTTCTATTAAGTCCTTCAATCGAGTCCTTCATTCAAGAATAAAATTCAATTGCGTCCCTGCCAAATTCGGTCCCTACCCCTATAGTTGGCCGCGTTTTTCACTTTGGTCCTTGGCCTCTGATTTTCACAATTAAGCCCTTAATTGATCAATAAACTTCCAATTTCTTCAATTAAGCCCCTGAAACAATTCCAAACAGCCCCCTCTATCTTTGCGCCTTCTCCAAATTGGTCCCTGGTTTCGGATTTTCACAATTAAGTCCCTAATTGGCCATTAAACTTCAATATTTATGCAATTAAGCCCCTGATTTGACCCAATAAATTCCTAAAAAATATATTTTGGCCCCAGAACTTAAATTTCTTTAAATTAAAGCCCAAATTGACTTAAAAATCAATTTTTCTTGCCATCAAATCTTCTATAAATTCAAATAAAAATCCAATTAAATCCCTAAAAATCCAATTAAGTCCATAAAAATCCAATTAAGTCCATAAACATCCAAATTTGGGCTTTTCTCCTTAAAATTCAAATTTTCCTTCTCAATAGGGCTTTCATCCTTCAAGAATATATTGTCAAAAATTCAATCCTTGTATTTTTAAATTCCTTGACCAATTTTCTGACTATTTTCTGAGCGCTTCTGCCTCCTGTTATTTTTCTAACCTTTCTTGGCTATTTATTTTATTTTTTCATGGGGACCCAAAAATAGAATGGTTCACCTAAGGGGAAGGAATGGCCTCATTCTTATGGGTGACCTACCCAGATAAAAAAAACGGAGAATGGTCTCATTCTTATGGGTGACCTACCCAGAAAGGTATGGTCTCATTGTGATGGGTGACCTACCCAAGGAAAAAAAGAAGTGAAGTGCGGTCTCATTGTAATGGGTGACCTACCCAGATGGAAAAAAATGTGATGAAGTGGTCTCGTTGTGATGGGCGACCTATCCAAATAGAAAGAATATGAAGTGCGGTCTCATTGTAATGGGTGACCTACCCAAATAAAAAATATGGAGAAAATGGTCGCGTTGTAATGGGTGACCTACCCAGAAAAATGTTGGTGAGGGCTCAAAGGCGCACTCGAAAAGAGGTAGGGTTAGAAAACGCACTACCTGAGAAAAGGTGATGAAATCCCGATCTGACAAATGTTGAAAGCAATATATTATAGTTAATATGCATGTATGTTTTTGTTACCTATCTTGGAAACATAGGTCCCCCTTTCGTCGTAAACCTCTTTGCTCTTGTTTGAAGCTTTTCTCATGAAACGAAATATCCTTCATATCCTTTTAGTGAAGAGCTCTCTAGTTCCTTATGGGGCCCTTTCTTGCTCCATTGAGTTTTGCGCCAAAGGAAAAAATTGGTTTTGTTCATGAAAACCGAAACTTTTGATGCAATTAGCAAATTTTATAAAAGATGCTTTTTTAGAAACTTTTTATTATGATATCCCTTTTGGGCTTGGGTTTACTATGAACCCCTATGTGCATTTTGTGCACCTTTTGCCCCCTAGTGTGATGTGCAACTATATGTCAAGTAGATTTGATTTAGTCATGCCAAAAAAGATTCAAAATGCTATGAGATCATATGTTAAATACATATATAAAAGGAATCTTTACAAAGAGAATTCGTGGCCGAAACTTATTTTTTTATTGACTGGGAAATTATGAAATACATCAAGCGTAGTATTTCTTTACAGAGTCGGAATTCACAGGCCTAGCTAGATCTTCTCCATCCATTCTAGACAGTAACAAAGCTCCTCCTGAGAATGCTTTCCTCACCACGTAAGGTCCCTCGTAGTTAGGTGCCCATTTACTCTGATCTTCTCCAGGTAAAGGTAATATTTTCTTTAGTACAAGATCTCATTCGTGGAATCCTCGAGGTCGAACCTTCTTGTCATATGATTTAACCATCCTTCTTTGGTAGAGTTGATGATGACAGATCGCGGCTATCCTCTTTTCACTGATCAGATTCAACTGTTCATATCTAACCTTTGCCCATTCTAACTCTTCCAACTCAGAGTCTAACAACACTCTCAATGATGGGATTTCCACTTCTAAAGGCATCACCGCCTCCATTCCATATACCAACATATACGGGGTAGCTCCTGTTGAGGTTCGAACTGCGGTGCGATATGCATGAAGGGCAAATGGCAACATCTCATGCCAATCCTTATAGGTGACTACCATCTTCTGAATAATCTTTTTGACATTCTTGTTAGCAGCTTCTACCGCACCATTCATCTTTGGTCTATATGGCGAAGAATTGGAATGCTTGATTTTCCATTTAGTGCAGAGCTCTATTATCATCTTGCCGTTGAAATTCTGGGCGTTATCAGTTATAATCTTTTCTGGTGGACCATACCGACATATCAAATCTCTCTCAATAAATTTCTTCACCACTTTTTGCGTCACATGAGCAAATGACCCAGCTTCTACCCATTTTGTGAAGTAGTCGATAGCCACGAGAATAAACCTATGACCATTGCTGGCTTTTGGGTTTACTGGTCCAATTACATCAATTCCCCACATTGCGAAGGGCCATGGAGATGTTAAATTAAACAGAGGAGCCGGAGGAGCATTGATTTTGTCACTGTATACTTGGCACTTATGACATTTCCGAACATAATCGATACAATCTTCTCTAACGTCATCCAGGAGTACCCGGCTCTTTGTATCTTCCTGGCCATCACATGTCCACTAGCATGAGTTGAGCAAATCCCTTCATGGACTTCCCGTACTGTGCTTTTTGCCTCAAATTCATCCCATCAAATGATTTCTTATATAAAATCTCCCCATCAAGATAAAAATCCATTGCCAATCTTCTCAAGGTCTTTTTGTCGATTTTGGATGCCCCCATGGGATATGCCTGGTTTTGGATGAAATTCTTGATATCATAGTACCACGGGTTTCCATCCACTTCTCTTTCGACTGAGCAACAATGAGCGGGGTTATTTCTGATATTGATGTGTACTGGCTGTACCTTGTGCCCAAAGTCTATCTTGGCCATAGATGCTAGTGTGGCCAAAGCATCTGCAAACTGGTTCCCTTCCCTTCCCAGATGGGTGAACTCTATTTCCTCAAATTCTTTAGCTAGCTGAGACAGGTATTCTTGATAAGGCCTTAACTTCTCTTCTTTGGTTTGCCATTCTCCTTTTACTTGGCAAATGATCAACATTGAGTCTCCATACACATCTATCTTTTTGATGTTCATCTCTAATGCAGCCTCTAAACCAAGAATGCAAGCTTCATACTCAACCGTGTTGTTGGTGCACCCAAACTGCAGCTTAACTGAAACCGGATATTGCTTCTTATCAGGAGAGATTATCACTGCCCCCGCTCCGTTACCACATACATTTACAGCACCATCAAAGTACATAACCCACCAATCTGACTTCTCTTCTTCGATTGCAAACACATCTTCATCGGGAAAGTCAAAGTTTAACGGCTCATAATCTTCCATAGCATGGTCAGCTAGGTGATCGGCAATAACACTCCCTTTCACGGCTTTCCTTGTCATGTACACTATGTCATACTCAGCCAAAAGAACTTGCCATCTTGCAATTTAGCTAGATAGATAAGGCTTCTCACAAATGTACCTTAATGGGTCTAACTTGGAAATTAACCATGTAGTGTGATACAACATATACTGACGTAATCTCTTTGTAGCCCAGGCTAGTGCGCAGCACAGCTTCTCAATCACAGTATACCTAGACTCATATTCCGTGAACTTCTTGCTTAGGTAATAAATGGCCCTTTCCTTCCTTCCGGTTTCGTCATGTTGCCACATCCCATTGCTGTTTCGGTTACTGTTAGATCGGGTCACAAGTCGCGGTTAAATGGGATATAAACCGAGCGATGTAATTCAACCTTCCTAAGAACCCTCTCACCTCCTTCTCAGTCTTGGGGGGTGGCATAGATTGAATAGCTTTTACTTTGTCACTCACCACAAAGCCCAACAGCTTACCGGATTTCACCCCGAATGAACACTTTGCTGGGTTAAGCCTCAACTTATATTTCCTTAATCTTTCAAATAATTTCTTCAATACTTGGACATGATTCTCTCCCTCTTTAGATTTAACAACCATGTCATCCACGTATACTTCAATCTCTTTGTGCATCATGTCGTGAAACAAAGTCACCATAGCCCTTTGGTAAGTGGCCCCAGCATTCTTTAAACCAAATGGCATGACTTTGTAGCAAAAGGTTCCCCATGGTGTTACAAAGGTCGTCTTCTCCCTATCCTCTGGCGCCATTCTTATCTGATTGTAGCCTGAAAACCCATCCATGAAGGAATATGTGGAGCTGCGTGCTGCATTATCAACTAACATATCTATGTGTGGTAAAGGGAAATTATCTTTAGGGCTAGCCCGGTTTAAATCCCTAAAGTCCACGCAAACCCTGATCTTACCTTCCTTTTTGGGTACCACCACTATGTTTGACACCCATTGTGGATACTTCACTACTTCCAAAAAACCAGCGTCCCATTGTTTTTCAATTTCTGCCTTTACTTTGATTAAGACCTCCGGATGAGTTCTCCTTAACTTCTGCTTAATCGGCTTGCATCCTTCCATCAGTGGTATCCTATGCACTACAATGTCCGTATCCAGACTAGGCATATCCTCGTATGACCAAGCAAAGACATCCACATAATCTTTGAGCAGTGCAATCAACTCTTCCTTTGCTGCAGGGGTGATCAAAGTCCCTATCTTCAGCTCTCGCTTGATCTCTTCATTGCCCACATTTATGGTTTCAAGTTCCTCTTTAGCGGGCCTTCAAGCCTGTTTGTGTTGTTCTATTAATTTTATGAATTCCCATATGTTTTCCTCCTCCCATTCTTCATCTTCTACAGCCACTATGTATTCTTTAAATTTTGGCCATTCATTCTCAATGTAAAATGCAGGTGTTGTTGTGGAGGATCCGCTTTCAGAGTTCCTGAAGCGGAAAGTGATGTGTAAATGCATAGTAAGACATCAAGATGAATTTTGAAAATGCATGATCTCATAAAAGATTGGCTCACAACAACATAAAATCCTATTGACATCTTGAGCCTCGATTGTCAATAAAAACAAAACAGAAAAAAAAGGCAAACAACATAGATAAAAAAAAAATCCAACCATCATTGTTGATTACATTTTAAAAACCAATGGAGCTTCTTAGGTCTCCCAATTCTGGAATTTCTCCCCCTCAGCTAGCTTCCGGACAAAAGTCTTGACGGTGACTTCTTCCAAAGTGTGGATGGTCAATTGTGGCAGCTCTTCAATCCTCCTTTCGGATTCGATTTTCTCAGCAATGTCCTTGACTTGATTTTCCTCCAGAGTGTTTATGTTCATTGAAGAAAGCTTCTGAAAGAGGTCTCCATGTCCCCCATCAGGTTGTATCACATATGCGACCTTTGGGAATGAAATCCTGATTGGAGGGATGGCTAAGTTTTCTTCTACAGGCTTCCTTCCTTCAATCCTAGCCATTCTCTTCTCCCTTCTTGCACCAGCAGCTCGTTTGTAATCCTCTTTCTTGGGCTTATATCCAAGCCCAAACCTCTGTTCTGCAGCTTTCAATTTGATTATACCCCTCCATTCAGGTCTTCTTTGCTCCATATCGTATGGTAAAGGAATCTTGTTTTTCAAAAAGATTTTAGCGGCCATTTTAGTGGCTTCAGAGATTTCCGGCTTCCTCAACACAGTGTTCTCGGGCACCCACTCGGTATTCACAATCTCAAATGCATGAAGGTTTCCGTCCCTACAATCTTCTGCTTCAATGAATGGAACCGCCACATTTCTCACCATCGATATAGTCTCCTCAGCCTTAACAGTAACCAGAACACCGTTGGCAATGTACTTTAAACATTGATGAAGCGAAGAGGTGACAGCTCCCGCAGAATGTATCCATGGCCTTCCTAATAGCATGCTATAAGAAGGGTGAATATCCATCACTTGAAGGGTTACCAAAATTAAACCACTTTGACAAAAACATGAAAAAAAATCACAATATTTTTTAAAGATTTTTTTTTAAATATTTTTTATTATATAAATATTATATATATAATATATTATAGGGCTGGGCCGGCCCAAATAAATGGGCCAGGCTCAGCCTAGAGAAAAAAGGGGGCTGGCCGATCTCGGCCCGCCATGACATTGGGCCGGTCTCGGCCCAAAACTAAACTGGGCCGATCTCGGCCCGACACTAAACTGGGCCGATCTCGGCCCGACACTAAACTGGGCCGATCTCGGCCCGACACTAAACTGGGCCGATCTCGGCCCGAAACTAAAATGGGCCGATCTGGGCCCGAAAAACTTCTACAGTCTGGGCCAAGACCGGCCCAGACTTACAAAGCTGGGCCAGCATCGGGCTGGGCCAACATCTTACGGCCCAGCAGGGGGGAGAATTATTTTTCTCCCCCCGCCTCCTGCATGCTACATGCAGGAGGCAAAATGGCTACGATAAGAAGAAAAAAATGCAGGGGGGGGAAGAAATGTGCACCTGGCGTGGAGCTGTGGTGTCGCTGCGGTGTCGTGGCCTCGAGGACGGCGGCGCTGTGACTGTTCCCTCTCTCTCGTTGGTTCTCTCTCTCTTCGGTCTCCTCTCTCTCTCCTCCCTTCGGTTTTTTTCTTTCTGTTTTCGGTTTCGTTTTTTTTTTTCTTGCTTTCGGTCTGTTTCTCTTCTCCCCTCTCCTTCGTGCGTTATTTCTCTTCTCCCTCTATCCTCGGGTCTCTCTCTCTCTCTCGGCCTCTCTCTATTTATAAGCAAAAAAAGGAACCGGCGTGCCTTTTGTTAGTGCGCCTTCAATCACGCAACGGCTAGTCGGCCATTGATGCTTTCGGTGGTGGTGGTGGGGGCGAGGAGAGAGAGGCGGGAAGTTTTGAAAAAAACGAAAATGGTTTTCGTCCCTGTTTCTGTTTATTCGGGGGGAAGGGGGAGATGAACAGTGTCGTTCAAAACGACACCGTTCTGATCTTCCCCCTTTGTTTTTTATTTTTTATTTTTTTAATATATGAAACGGCGTCGTTTTGGATAAAACGCGCCGTTTCATTTAAATGGTCAAACTTCAAATCAGTCCTCCAAATTCGGTCCCCGCCCCTCTTGTTGGCCGCCTTTTTCACTTTGCTCCTTGGTCTCTGATTTATGCAATTTAACCCCTAATTGATCAATAAACTTCCAATTTCTTCAATTAAGCCCCTGAAACAATTCCAAACAGCCCCCTCTATCTTTGCGCCTTCTCCAAATTGGTCCCTGGTTTCGGATTTTCACAATTAAGTCCCTAATTGGCCATTAAACTTCAATATTTATGCAATTAAGCCCCTGATTTGACCCAATAAATTCCTAAAAAATATATCTTGGCCCCAGAACTTAAATTTCTTCTAATTAAAGCTCAAATTGACTTACAAATCAATTTTTCTTGCAATCAAAACTTCTATAAATTCAAATAAAAATCCAATTAAATCCATAAACATCCAAATTTGGGCTTTTCTCCTCAAAATTCAAATTTTCCTTCTCAATCGGGCTTTTATCCTTCAAGAATATACTGTCCAAAAATTCAATCCTTGTATTTTTAAATTCCTTGACCAATTTCTGACTGTTTTCTGAGTGCTTCTGCCTCCTGTTATTTTTTCTAACCTTTTTTGGCTATTTATTTTATTTTTCATGGGGATCCAAAAATGGGTTACAACAAGAGGTAGGGTTAGAAAACGCACTACCCAAAAAGTGAGGGCTCATACAGCGCACTCGAAAAGAGATAGGGTTAGAAAACGCACTACCTGAGAAATGGTGATGAAACCCCGAACTGAAAAATGTTGAAAGCAATGTATTATGGTTAATATGCATGTATGTTTTTGTTACCTATCTTGGAAACATAGGTCCCCCTTTCGTCGTAAACCTCTTCGCTCTTGTTTCAAGCTTTTCTCATGAACAGAAATATCCTTCATATCCTTTTAATGAAGAGATCTATGGTTCCTTATGGGGCCTTTTCTTGCTCCATTGAGTTTTGTGCCAAAGGAAAAAAATTGGTTTTGTTCATGAAAACTGAAACTTTTAATGCAATTAGCAAATCTTATAAAAGATGTTTTTTTTAGAAGTTTTTATTATGATACCCCTTTTGGGCTTGGGTTTACTATGGACCCTTATGTGCACGAAGTGCACATTTTGCCCCCTAGTATGATGTGCAACTATATGTCAAGTAGATTTGATTTGGTTCACCAATTGATGGAGCCATCTTCTTAGTCATGCCAAAAAAAAATTCTTTTGAGAAAAAGATTCCAAATGCTATGAGATCATATATATAAAAAGACTCTTTACAAAGAGAATTCATGGCCGAAATTTTATTGACTGGGAAATTACGAAATACAATCAAGCGTAGTATTTCTTTACAGATTCAGAATTCACAGGCCTAACTAGATCTTCTCCATCCATTCTAGATAGTAACAAAGCTCCTCCTGAGAATGCGTTCTTCACCACGTAAGGCCCCTCGTAGTTAGGTGCCCATTTACTCTGATCTTCTCCAGGTAAAGGTAATATTTTCTTTAGTACAAGATCTCCTTCGTGGAATCCTCGAGGTCGAACCTTCTTGTCATATGATTTAGCCATCCTTCTTTGGTAGAGTTGATGATGACAGATCGCGGCTATCCTCTTTTCACTGATCAGATTCAACTGTTCATATCTAACCTTTGCCCATTCTAACTCTTCCAGCCAAAGTCTACCAACACTCTCAATGATGGGATTTCCACTTCTAAAGGCATCACCGCCTCCATTCCATATACCAACATATACGGGGTAGCTCCTGTTGAGGTTCGAACTGCGGTGCGATATGCATGAAGGGCAAATGGCAACATCTCATGCCAATCCTTATAGGTGACTACCATCTTCTGAATAATCTTTTTGACATTCTTGTTAGCAGCTTCTACCGCACCATTCATCTTTGGTCTATATGGCGAAGAATTGGAATGTTTGATTTTCCATTTAGTGCAGAGCTCTATTATCATCTTGCCGTTGAAATTCTGGGCGTTATCAGTTATAATCTTTTCTGGTGGACCATACCGACATATCAAATCTCTCTCAATAAATTTCTTCACCACTTTTTGCGTCACATGAGCAAATGACCCAACTTCTACCCATTTTGTGAAGTAGTCGATAGCCACTAGAATAAACCTATGACCATTGCTGGTTTTTGGGTTTACCGGTCCGATCACATCAATTCCCCACATTGCGAAGGGCCATGGAGATGTTAAATTAAACAGAGGAGCCAGAGGAGCATTGATTTTGTCACTGTATACTTGGCACTTATGACATTTCCAGACATAATCGATACAATCCTTCTCTAACGTCATCCAGAAGTAACCGACTCTTTGTATCTTCCTGGCCATCACATGTCCACTAGCATGAGTTGAGCAAATCCCTTCATGGACTTCCCGTACCGTGCTTTTTGCCTCAAATTCATCCAAACATCTCAACAAAGTCCCGTCAGATGATTTCTTATACAAAATCTCCCCATCAAGATAAAAATCCATTGCCAACCTTCTCAAGGTCTTCTTGTCGATTTTGGATGCCCCCATGGGATATGCCTGGTTTTGGATGAAATTCTTGATATCATAGTACCACGGGTTTCCATCCACTTCTCTTCCGACTGAGCAACAATGAGCGGGGTTATTTCTGATATTGATGTGTACTGGCTGTACCTTGTGCCCAAAGTCTATATTGGCCATAGATGCTAGTGTGGCCAAAGCATTTGCAAACTGGTTCCCTTCCCTTCCCAGATGGGTGAACTCTATTTCCTCAAATTCTTTAGCCAGCTGAGACAGGTATTCTTGGTAAGGCCTTAACTTCTCTTCTTTGGTTTGCCATTCTCCTTTCACTTGGCAAATAATCAGCATTGAGTCTCCATAAACATCTATCTTTTTTATGTTCATCTCTAATGCAGCCTCCAAACCAAGAATGCAAGCTTCATACTCAGCCATGTTATTGGTGCACCCGAACTGCAGCTTAACTGAAACCGGATACTGCTTCTTATTAGGAGAGATTATCACTGCCCCCGCTCCGTTACCACATACATTTACAGCACCATCAAAGTACATAACCCACCAATCTGATTTCTCTTCCTCGATTGCAAACACATCTTCATCGGGAAAGTCAAAGTTTAACGGCTCATAATCTTCCATAGCATGGTCAGCCAGGTGATCGGCAATAACACTCCCTTTCACGGCTTTCCTTGTCATATATACTATGTCATACTCAGCCAAAAGAACTTGCCATCTTGCAATTCGGCTAGATAGATAAGGCTTTTCACAAATGTACCTTAACGGGTCTAACTTGGAAATTAACCATGTAGTGTAATACAACATATACTGACGTAATCTCTTTGTAGCCCATGCTAGTGCACAACACAGCTTCTCAATCACAGTATACCTAGACTCATATTCCGTGAACTTCTTGCTTACGTAATAAATGGTACTTTCCTTCCTTCCGGTTTCATCATGTTGCCCAAGCACACATCCCATTGCTGTTTCGGTTACTGTTAGGTATAAAATCAATGGTCTTTCGGGTACGGGAGGAACAAGCAAAGGTGGATTTAGCAAGTATTGCTTGATTTTCTCAAAAGCTTTATCACACTCTTCATTCCATATTCCCTTCTTCCTCAACAAACGAAAGATCGGGTCACAAGTTGCGGTTAAATGGGATATAAACCGAGCGATGTAATTCAACCTTCCTAAGAAACCTCTCACCTCCTTCTCAGTCTTGGGGGGTGGCATAGATTGAATAGCTTTTACTTTTTCAGGATCCACTTCTATCCCTTTGTCACTCACCACAAACCCCAACAGCTTACCGGATTTCACCCCGAATGAACACTTTGCTGGGTTAAGCCTCAACTTATATTTCCTTAATCTTTCAAATAATTTCTTCAATACTTGGACATGATTCTCTCCCTCTTTAGATTTAGCAACCATGTCATCCACGTATACTTCAATCTCTTTGTGCATCATGTCGTGAAACAAAGTCACCATAGCCCTTTGGTAAGTGGCCCCAGCATTCTTTAAACCAAATGGCATGACTTTGTAGCAAAAGGTTCCCCATGGTGTTACAAAGGTTGTCTTCTCCCTATCCTCTAGCACCATTCTTATCTGATTGTAGCCTGAAAACCCATCCATGAAGGAATATGTGGAGCTGCGTGCTGCATTATCAACTAACATATCTATGTGTGGTAAAGGGAAATTATCTTTAGGGCTAGCCCGATTTAAGTCCCTAAAGTCCATGCAAACTCTGATTTTTCCTTCCTTTTTGGGTACCACCACTATGTTTGACACCCATTGTGGATACTTCACTACTTCTAAAAAACCAGCGTCCCATTGTTTTTCAATTTCCGCCTTTACTTTGATTAAGACCTCCGGATGAGTTCTCCTTAACTTCTGCTTAATCGGCTTGCATCCTTCCATCAGTGGTATTCTATGTACCACAATGTCCGTATCCAAACCAGGCATATCCTCGTAGGACCAGGCAAAGACATCCACATAATCTTTGAGCAGTGCAATCAACTCTTCCTTTGCTGCAGGGGTCATCAAAGTCCAAAGTGTGGACTTCTTCCAAAGTGTGGATGGTCAATTGTGGCAGCTCTTCAATCCTCCTTTCGGATTCGATTTTCTGAGCAATGTCCTTGACTTGATTTTCCTCCAGAGTGTTTATGTTCATTGAAGAAAACTTTTGAAAAAGGTCTCCATGTCCCCCATCAGGTTGTATCACATATGCGGCCTTTGGAAATGAAATCCTGATTGGAGGGATGGCTAAGTTTTCTTCTTCAGGCTTCCTCCCTTCAATCGTAGCCATTCTCTTCTCCCTTCTTGCACCAGCAACTCGTTTGTAATCCTCTTTCTTGGGCTTATATCCAAGCCCAAACCTCTGTTCTGCAGCTTTCAATTCGATTATACCCATCCATTCAGGCCTTCTTTGCTCCATATCGTATGGGAAAGGAATCTTGTTTTTCAAAAAGATTTTAGCGGCCATTTTAGTGGCCTCAGAGATTTCTGGCTTCCTCAACACAGTGTTCTCGGGCACCCACTCGGTATTCACAATTTCAAATGCATGAAGGTTTCCGTCCTTACAATCTTCTGCTTCAATGAATGGAACCGCCACATTTCTTACCATCGATATAGTCTCCTCAGCCTTAACAGTAACCAGGACACCGTTGGCAATGTACTTTAAACATTGATGTAGCGAAGAGGTGACAGCTCCCGCAGAATGTATCCATGGCCTTCCTAACAGCATGCTATAAGAAGGGTGGATATCCATCACTTGAAGGGTTACTAGAAAGACTTGTGGACCCACAGCTAGTTCAACATCAATTGACCCTACAACTGGCCTTGATGAGCCATCATACGCTCTTGCCGTTATCACACTGGGTTGCATATGTGAGGGATCTATTGGCATTTCATCCAGCACATGCCTTGGTAACACATTCAGGGCCGAGCCGTTATCAATGAGAACCTTGCCGACGAGGCAATCCTTGCATCGGACCGTGACATACAAGGGCTTGTTATGTCCAGTTCCTTCAGCGAGTTCATCTTCCGTGAAATACAAGTAATTGGCAGCATGGATCCTCCCTACTAGATGCTCCATAGTCTTTTGCTCATATCTTGGGGCACATAGGCCTCATTCAGTACTTTTTGCAAAGCATTACGATGTGGCTCCGAGCTGAGTATTAAAGACATGATGGAGATCTTAGCAGGGGTCTTTTCAACTGATCCACTATACTGTACTCACTATGCTTCATCAGTTTCAAGAACTCATTTGTTTCTTCCTCAGTCACAGGTTTATTCACCTCAAACTCTTTATCGAGGTCCAGCACCTCCTTGCCTTTAGCCTTTCTTTGTCTTTCTAGCTCTTCAGGTGTGTAACAACGACCACTCCGAGTTAGCCCACTTATCTCCGTCGAACAGCGGCAAAGGAGCTTCAATATTCGAGGTATAACCATAATCTCCAGGCATCGCTCCATAGTTTACTTTGCTTGCATAGGAGGGCCTAGTTAATACCAGTTTTGAGCGACCATTAGCTGTTGATTGGATTCTACATTTCTCTATCTCATCTCTACCTCTTCATTGTCACTTACGTCCTCAATCCTCAACTCTCCTAGAGTTAGCATTCTTGCAACTTTTTGATGAAATTCAATGCATTCATCAATGTGATGCCCTTCCTTTTTATGGAAAGGGCAAAAGTTACTTTCCCCTGTGCAGTACTCAGTCGTTTCTTCCAAATGTCCAGACTGTACCAACATCAAGTATAGCTTGGCCATGGTCACTTTCAACACCCTCTTTTTGCTACCAATCTCCATGGTATTCACTCCTCCCCTACCATCAACATGCTTAGGTAAAGGGTTTGAATTCTGATTAGGCGAATCCTCAAAAGTGACCCATCCCACTTTGATCAGTTGCAACACCTTTCTTTTAAAAGCAAAGCAAGACTCAATGCTATGGCCTGCGTGACCAGCATGGTATTCACAAGTTACCTCGGGGTTGTACCAGGCAGGGAAAGGTGGCTGCATAGGTGGTATGGGTAGGGGAGCTATCTGCCCAATACTCAACAGCTTGGCATACAACTCTTTTAAGGTTATTGGTAAAGGAGGTAGTTGTTCTTCTGATGGTTGCTTATCCTTTCTTTGGTAATTGTTGTGGTTATTTGCTGGGAATTTTATTTGATTGGGCTGGTTTGGAGTGGGGGGTTTGGAAAAGTTAATACTAGTGACTCGGGGGGTAGGTATTTGATAGTTTTTGCTTCTCCTTTCTAGGTTGTTCACCTCAATTTCTTTCTTCCTTCCAATGAAACCTCTCTTCTCTAGAGGTTCTGCAATTCTCCCTTCGGATCCCTTGTTCAATCCTCTCGGCGATCCGCACGACATCATAGAAATGTTGTGCTGAACTACCCATAAGGTGTTCATAGTATGGAGCCCTGAAAGTATTGGCAAACAAAGTCACCATTTCTGTCTCTATCAGCGGAGGTTGCACATTGATAGCTTGGTCACGCCACCTTTGAGCATAAGCCCTCATGGACTCTTGAGTTCCTTTCTCCATGCTAATCAGACTGGTCCTATCAGGAGCAATCTCTAGATTAAACTTGTATTGCTTTAGGAAAGCGTCTGCCAAGTCCATCCACTTCTTGATCCTAACATTGTCTAACCTCATATACCAACTGAGGGCCGATCCGGTCAGGCTATCCTGGAAGAAGTATATTAACATTTTATCGTCTTGGATAACCTCTGCCATTTTGTTATAGTAGGAGCGGAGATGGGTCTTCGGGCATTCCATCCCAGTATACTTAACAAACTCCGGCACTCTAAACTTCTTTGGAATGACAATATTAGGTACTAAACATACCTCAGCGGCCCTAATTGGGTCAAACAAATCATTTCCTTCAATTGCCCTTAGCCTCTCTTCTAGGGCAGTCCACTTATCATCTCCTTCATGATTAGAGAATTTAAAGTCATGTGGATCTTCGTTTGTTAAATCCATTGTAATAGGGATTTGGATGGGCCGAGCAGGACTCTGCTTAGTTGGTGTATTTGCCCCTATGTTTATAGGTGCGACAGGAATTTGAGCTGCTGCTGGTGCTTCATTAGGTTGAGTAGATGTTCCCTCTCCATCTCTGGCTCTTAATAATTGCTCTAACATACTTGTTAAGTGCGCCACATCATTCCGAACTCCTTCGAGTTCTCTTTGGTACTGAGATTCTGGTTGTGACCTTCCTTCGTTTTCCATTCTTGCTCTTTGTCGAGTGTTGTGGATTCTAGGAGGGGGACCTATGTTTCTTAATCTGCAATGCATGCATAGATGTATGAGAAAATGTATGATGTGTGGATGCATGATGAAAATGCATGCTTTTATGGATGCATCCTTTTTGTGAACGAATAACAACCATCACATTATAAGCCTTCTCTTGTCACATTGCTTTGATAGGAGTTCTGCCTTTCGAGTCGTTTGCTTGAATCATGTTCACCAAGAGACAGATTTTTGCATAAGAAGATGGGTCAACGCCCTTTTCATTAATGCTTGGATAAAAATACATTTAGAAATAAAAGAAATACAACATGCTAATCCCTTTCCTCCCTAAACTCTTTGGCCAAAGGTAAGAAAGCAAAACCACGGTTCTCAATCTTCCCTAGAAAGGCATCGGTTTCAGCTAGGCTTCGGCGATAGCGAATGATGTCTCCCCCCACATTCCGCGAATTGATTCTGACCATTCGAGCATGTGCAGCAGCTTCGTCCATTTGCTCATCTGTTTTGGTCATTTTTTCTATGAGCAACATGTTGGTTCTGTTTAAAGCAGTGTTGTTGGCGTCGATTTGATCTTTGTGCTTCTCCATTGCTACTAGCTTTTCATCTAAATACTTCAACTTTTCTCGTTCTTTGTCAAGCTTTATCCTCATGACTTTTATCTCATTCTTCTTGACTGCTAACTCTGCTTTAACATCCTCGAATCCTCCCTTTTCGCTTTCCAACTCCATATATTTCTTATTCAAATCCTCATACTTCCTAATCCTATCCATCAGCTCGAATTGCACTTGTGCAAATTTTTCTTGGTAATATTCTGCACTTTCTTGGCAATCGCTAAAGTCCATCTCCATTGCTTGAAGTTCAGAGCAACTTTGCATCCAATCCAAACTCATCCCTTTAAGCTCCTTCTCACTTCCTTCCTTAGCAATCTTCTCCTCAACCAACTTTAACTCCAGCTTTGTTATTTTCTCATCTCTAGACTGTATTTGCTCATCTAGAAATGTTCTCATTTTATCCTGTTCTAGCATCATTTCTTCCAACATTGCTTTGTCTTTTCTGCTCTTGCTCAATTCTATTCGTAGTTTCTCCACTTGCCTTCTCAAGTCTTCTTCATTACTAACTCTCTTTCTCTTGATAGGCTCCTCTACAGTTGGAGAAGATTTGACTTCTACACAAGGCATGGCTGAAGCAGCTGAATCATCTTCAATGTTCACCCTTTTTCTCTTAATAGGCTCCGCTACATCTTGAGGAGATTTAGCTTCTACGCGAGGGGCTGAAGTGGCTGAGTCTCTCCATTTTACATATCCTTCGCTCACACTTGGATCTCTTAACCCTTCTATCTCCACCAACACTAGATGCTTCCAATCTTGCTTGATGATCTCCAAAACCTCTTCTGCCATGGGATCTTTGAACAAACCAGAGAATTGAGCAATTCCCATAGTCCTGGGAACGAACTGCATGCCCCCAAGTTGTCTTACCACTAAGGCAGGAGCATAACTCACATAACCCGTGATCCCCACCAATGGTACCCAACGCCTTTGTCCACAACTCATTAGGACCTTCACTGACGTTACCCATGGGGCCCTCCACTTAAACTCGCTATTAGGTAAACCTTCTAATTTATCAACCCAACCCTGGTTGTCTAGATCTCCCCATTCTTCTTCTTCTACTAACTTGAGGGGTTTTTGGGTGAACCACCAAAAATTATTGAAGACAGGTTTCTTTGTCTCGATATGGCTAACCATCCAAATATACAACAGTTGCGTGCAGCATCTCATTGCTCCTTTTCCGGCCCTCCTACAATGGTTAAGTGTCAAAATTGTTTCGGCTAAAATAGCAGCCACTGGATTGATTCGTGTATTCTCATACTCCACATAAGCAGCAGCGGCCTCCAAACTCACTAAACCAATCTGACTTGGGAACAACACAAGGCCAAATATACCTAGGGCAATCAATCTCTCTTTTTCTACTCCTGACTTCTTTTCCAATTCTAACATCCTCCATTTCAAACCGGTACCATTCTTCTCTTGAAACTTTTCCAAGTTGGAGATTCTGAGCAGCTTTGACAGTTCAGGGATGATCTTGTCGGATCTTAAAGGAGAATAAATCCGATACAGGTCGTTGGGAAACTCGGTCAACAATCCATATTCCTCAACCGTGGGGCACAAGTCTATGCTTCCAAAGGAAAAACATCGGTAGTCTGGATCCCAAAAATGAACTAAAGCTCGCACAGCTGGGCTTAAAACTTCTACCTTTGCAATTTCCATCAAACGTCCGTATTTCCTAAAAAATGCATCTTTATCCACATTCTGAAAATGAGTCGTTAACTTGTTCACCTCATTCAATACGCAATTCAGGTTCTTGATTGGTGACATCTTCTTAGCATCGCTTCTAAGGCAGTCTCCTTCAGTCAATTGTGACAGTTCAGAATTTTTTCCATATTCTAAGATGGAAGATTTAGTGATGATGGCCATTTCGTTCACAAGTCCTGCAATTCAAAATGCATTGGGGTTTAGACTTTGTTTGGATGCAAAAGATATATTGGAACACCCTAAGGATAGGTTCTAGTTTCTCTATGTGAGACATAGGGTAGGTTTACTACTGGGTCTCTAAAAGAGGGTCTCTTGCTGTTCCAGTGATCAACCTTCGTAAAGGCGATATGGAGGTCTAGCAGATAGTGGGATGGTACGTGTACCAATCACAATCAGTCTAAACACTCAGCAAAGAGTTGGGGTTTACACAAACTTAAACCTTGACTCAAGTCATAAGGCAAGCTGCTAGTCCCCCACTTAAACTAAAAGTTACATGTGTGTGCACTCCAAAACATAATAATAATAATAAAGTGATGCATGACTATGCCATGTATGATAGAATGTAAAGATATATGCTAAAGCTTTTAAACAAAGCATCATAAAAAAAAAAAAAACCAATAACACATAACATAAACAAACAAATCAAGCTTAGTCCAAGGGTCCCCAGTGGAGTCGCCATCCTGTCGCACCCCAAAAAAAAAAATACAAAAATTTGTTTTTGCGACATTCGACTGGCGACTTTCGTTTTGTTCTGTTTTGCTGATTTGGTTCTTTGGAGTCGCCACCTAGTATTTTGGTCACTAGGAACCCTAACTGGTCTTTCAGAGATTCTAAGGCAAGGGACTGGTTGCGTAAAGGGAAGGTATTAGCACCCCTAGTACGCCCTACCTAAGGTAAGCTGCTTGGTGTTTGGTTTGCTCTATAATGCTATGGTGTTGGTATTTTCTAGGCTCGTCAATTGATTTTGGATAGAAATCTAAGGAGATTCCATGTGCTTTGAAAGCTCATTTTTCCCTTAGTATTTCAAAAGTTTGCGACTCATAAATCGTGGAAAAAAAAAAAAAAAATTTTGAAATGTCCTCGATTATAATCAAGGCTTCTTTCAAGAATGTGTGCGGATTTATTATTCCCATAATATTTTGGATATTCATCCTTTTAAGGATTTCTTTATCCAAACATTAGCGGTAATAATAAATAAATTTTTCCCAAAATAAGATTTTTATAGTTTTTTGAATATTGGCCAATACCCTTTGGAATTTTACAAACACGTTGTAAAATCCAGAAATGCAAGAAAATAATTTGTGTTTAAGAAATCTATGCGAAAACACACTTTCGAAGCTTCCAATATATTTTTTTTATAAAAAGAATATTCAAAACATGTTAGAGTATTGGCCGTATGCAACACGCAAGAAAAATTTTTTTTTTAAAACAATATTTTTTTTTTGACGAAATCAGGTATTTTTAATACTGAATTTGTATCTCCACACATAAAAATACAAACTAATATTAAGTCATAAAAAAAATATGCGGAAAAATCCACAATATTTTTTAGGAATTTTAGAAATTTTTGAAAGCAAAAAAAAAATTATCTTTGAAAATTTGGGTGTCGACGAAAATCAGATATTTTAAATACTGAATTTTATCCACAATAATAAAAACAAACCAAATTATAAAAAAAAATATATATATGAAACAAATTTTTTTTTAGATTTTTTAGATTTTTAAAAAAAATAAACATATATATAAACATATAATAAAATAAATAATATATTATAATATATTTATATTATTAAGGGGCTGGGCCGGCCCAACTAAACTGGGTCCGGACCCAGCCTTAAAAGTCGTCGGGCTGAACTTGGCCCAAAAGGATTGGGCCGATTTCCGGCCCAAGAAACTAATTAACCTCGGTCTGGGCCGGACCCAGCCCAGACCGCCCGATTGGGCCAAACACTCTGGCCCGTTCCCCATTTAGTTCTGGGCCAGAAACCATCTGGCCCAGAGAAGAAAAACAACGGGGGGGAATTATTTTCCCCCCCGTCCCCTGCATGCAGAACGATTCTACATGCAGGAGACGAATTTATAAAAAACAAAAAAATGTGCAGGGGGGAAGAGCGTACCTGGCACGGAGACGACGGCTTGCTGCTGCGGTGCTGTGTGGAGGCGTGGCAGCGTCGTGGCTTACGGACGGCGGGTCAGGCGGCACTACAGCTGTTTCCCACGGTTCGTCGTTGTTCCCCGGTTCGTTGCTTCTGTTTCGGTTTCTTGAATTTCCTATCGGCTTCAAATTTTCCCAAGCTTCTCAGTTTTGGGTTTGCGGTGGCTGTCTCTTAAGTTCGGTGGTTTCTCTCTCCTTCTCTCTCTCTTCTTTTTGTTCTCTTCGGGTTTCTCTTCTGTCCTTTTTTTTTCGTCCTCCTGTTCTCCCTTTCGGTTCTCTATTTATAGAACCATGGCGGACTTCAACGTGGAGCCCCGGAGCGGGTCGAGGAGCGGCTGTCAGCGGCGGGCCTCCCTCGGCTTCGGCGAGGCGGGTTGGTCGGCCATTGTTTCTGTCGGTGGCCCACCGGCGTGGGGCCTCGGTTGGTGGCAAGAGGGACCTGCAAAAAAAAAAAATACAAACTTTTCCTTCTTCCCCGCTGTAATGTTCGGGGAAGAAGAAAGTGAAACAGTGTCGTTCAAAACG
>CAXHTJ010000992.1:2500-7500 GCA_964019445.1 Populus tremula
CTGGTTGCCCTCGCCGCTGGGCTGGCGGCCGTCTATGGCCCTGCAAACGCGCCAGAAACGCCGTCGAAGCCGTGTGCGAGACACCGCGGCCGGCCGCCGGCGTTGTGGATACCTCGCGGAAAACTTGGCCCTCACTGACAGATGAGGGGCGGACGTTGACACTTGAGGGGCCGACTCACCCGGCGCGGCGTTGACAGATGAGGGGCAGGCTCGATTTCGGCCGGCGACGTGGAGCTGGCCAGCCTCGCAAATCGGCGAAAACGCCTGATTTTACGCGAGTTTCCCACAGATGATGTGGACAAGCCTGGGGATAAGTGCCCTGCGGTATTGACACTTGAGGGGCGCGACTACTGACAGATGAGGGGCGCGATCCTTGACACTTGAGGGGCAGAGTGCTGACAGATGAGGGGCGCACCTATTGACATTTGAGGGGCTGTCCACAGGCAGAAAATCCAGCATTTGCAAGGGTTTCCGCCCGTTTTTCGGCCACCGCTAACCTGTCTTTTAACCTGCTTTTAAACCAATATTTATAAACCTTGTTTTTAACCAGGGCTGCGCCCTGTGCGCGTGACCGCGCACGCCGAAGGGGGGTGCCCCCCCTTCTCGAACCCTCCCGGTCGAGTGAGCGAGGAAGCACCAGGGAACAGCACTTATATATTCTGCTTACACACGATGCCTGAAAAAACTTCCCTTGGGGTTATCCACTTATCCACGGGGATATTTTTATAATTATTTTTTTTATAGTTTTTAGATCTTCTTTTTTAGAGCGCCTTGTAGGCCTTTATCCATGCTGGTTCTATAGAAGGTGTTGTGACAAATTGCCCTTTCAGTGTGACAAATCACCCTCAAATGACAGTCCTGTCTGTGACAAATTGCCCTTAACCCTGTGACAAATTGCCCTCAGAAGAAGCTGTTTTTTCACAAAGTTATCCCTGCTTATTGACTCTTTTTTATTTAGTGTGACAATCTAAAAACTTGTCACACTTCACATGGATCTGTCATGGCGGAAACAGCGGTTATCAATCACAAGAAACGTAAAAATAGCCCGCGAATCGTCCAGTCAAACGACCTCACTGAGGCGGCATATAGTCTCTCCCGGGATCAAAAACGTATGCTGTATCTGTTCGTTGACCAGATCAGAAAATCTGATGGCACCCTACAGGAACATGACGGTATCTGCGAGATCCATGTTGCTAAATATGCTGAAATATTCGGATTGACCTCTGCGGAAGCCAGTAAGGATATACGGCAGGCATTGAAGAGTTTCGCGGGGAAGGAAGTGGTTTTTTATCGCCCTGAAGAGGATGCCGGCGATGAAAAAGGCTATGAATCTTTTCCTTGGTTTATCAAACGTGCGCACAGTCCATCCAGAGGGCTTTACAGTGTTCATATCAACCCATATCTCATTCCCTTCTTTATCGGGTTACAGAACCGGTTTACGCAGTTTCGGCTTAGTGAAACAAAAGAAATCACCAATCCGTATGCCATGCGTTTATACGAATCCCTGTGTCAGTATCGTAAGCCGGATGGCTCAGGCATCGTCTCTCTGAAAATCGACTGGATCATAGAGCGTTACCAGCTGCCTCAAAGTTACCAGCGTATGCCTGACTTCCGCCGCCGCTTCCTGCAGGTCTGTGTTAATGAGATCAACAGCAGAACTCCAATGCGCCTCTCATACATTGAGAAAAAGAAAGGCCGCCAGACGACTCATATCGTATTTTCCTTCCGCGATATCACTTCCATGACGACAGGATAGTCTGAGGGTTATCTGTCACAGATTTGAGGGTGGTTCGTCACATTTGTTCTGACCTACTGAGGGTAATTTGTCACAGTTTTGCTGTTTCCTTCAGCCTGCATGGATTTTCTCATACTTTTTGAACTGTAATTTTTAAGGAAGCCAAATTTGAGGGCAGTTTGTCACAGTTGATTTCCTTCTCTTTCCCTTCGTCATGTGACCTGATATCGGGGGTTAGTTCGTCATCATTGATGAGGGTTGATTATCACAGTTTATTACTCTGAATTGGCTATCCGCGTGTGTTCCTCTACCTGGAGTTTTTCCCACGGTGGATATTTCTTCTTGCGCTGAGCGTAAGAGCTATCTGACAGAACAGTTCTTCTTTGCTTCCTCGCCAGTTCGCTCGCTATGCTCGGTTACACGGCTGCGGCGAGCGCAAGTGATAATAAGTGACTGAGGTATGTGCTCTTCTTATCTCCTTTTGTAGTGTTGCTCTTATTTTAAACAACTTTGCGGTTTTTTGATGACTTTGCGATTTTGTTGTTGCTTTGCAGTAAATTGCAAGATTTAATAAAAAAACGCAAAGCAATGATTAAAGGATGTTCAGAATGAAACTCATGGAAACACTTAACCAGTGCATAAACGCTGGTCATGAAATGACGAAGGCTATCGCCATTGCACAGTTTAATGATGACAGCCCGGAAGCGAGGAAAATAACCCGGCGCTGGAGAATAGGTGAAGCAGCGGATTTAGTTGGGGTTTCTTCTCAGGCTATCAGAGATGCCGAGAAAGCAGGGCGACTACCGCACCCGGATATGGAAATTCGAGGACGGGTTGAGCAACGTGTTGGTTATACAATTGAACAAATTAATCATATGCGTGATGTGTTTGGAACGCGATTGCGACGTGCTGAAGACGTATTTCCACCGGTGATCGGGGTTGCTGCCCATAAAGGAGGCGTTTACAAAACCTCTGTTTCTGTTCATCTTGCTCAGGATTTGGCTCTGAAGGGGCTACGTGTTTTGCTCGTGGAAGGTAACGACCCCCAGGGAACAGCCTCAATGTATCACGGATGGGTTCCAGATCTTCATATTCATGCAGAAGACACTCTCCTGCCTTTCTATCTTGGGGAAAAGGACGATGTCACTTATGCAATAAAGCCCACTTGCTGGCCGGGGCTTGACATTATTCCTTCCTGTCTGGCTCTGCACCGTATTGAAACTGAGTTAATGGGCAAATTTGATGAAGGTAAACTGCCCACCGATCCACACCTGATGCTCCGACTGGCCATTGAAACTGTTGCTCATGACTATGATGTCATAGTTATTGACAGCGCGCCTAACCTGGGTATCGGCACGATTAATGTCGTATGTGCTGCTGATGTGCTGATTGTTCCCACGCCTGCTGAGTTGTTTGACTACACCTCCGCACTGCAGTTTTTCGATATGCTTCGTGATCTGCTCAAGAACGTTGATCTTAAAGGGTTCGAGCCTGATGTTCGTATTTTGCTTACCAAATACAGCAATAGTAATGGCTCTCAGTCCCCGTGGATGGAGGAGCAAATTCGGGATGCCTGGGGAAGCATGGTTCTAAAAAATGTTGTGCGTGAAACGGATGAAGTTGGTAAAGGTCAGATCCGGATGAGAACTGTTTTTGAACAGGCCATTGATCAACGCTCTTCAACTGGTGCCTGGAGAAATGCTCTTTCTATTTGGGAACCTGTCTGCAATGAAATTTTCGATCGTCTGATTAAACCACGCTGGGAGATTAGATAATGAAGCGTGCGCCTGTTATTCCAAAACATACGCTCAATACTCAACCGGTTGAAGATACTTCGTTATCGACACCAGCTGCCCCGATGGTGGATTCGTTAATTGCGCGCGTAGGAGTAATGGCTCGCGGTAATGCCATTACTTTGCCTGTATGTGGTCGGGATGTGAAGTTTACTCTTGAAGTGCTCCGGGGTGATAGTGTTGAGAAGACCTCTCGGGTATGGTCAGGTAATGAACGTGACCAAGAGCTGCTTACTGAGGACGCACTGGATGATCTCATCCCTTCTTTTCTACTGACTGGTCAACAGACACCGGCGTTCGGTCGAAGAGTATCTGGTGTCATAGAAATTGCCGATGGGAGTCGCCGTCGTAAAGCTGCTGCACTTACCGAAAGTGATTATCGTGTTCTGGTTGGCGAGCTGGATGATGAGCAGATGGCTGCATTATCCAGATTGGGTAACGATTATCGCCCAACAAGTGCTTATGAACGTGGTCAGCGTTATGCAAGCCGATTGCAGAATGAATTTGCTGGAAATATTTCTGCGCTGGCTGATGCGGAAAATATTTCACGTAAGATTATTACCCGCTGTATCAACACCGCCAAATTGCCTAAATCAGTTGTTGCTCTTTTTTCTCACCCCGGTGAACTATCTGCCCGGTCAGGTGATGCACTTCAAAAAGCCTTTACAGATAAAGAGGAATTACTTAAGCAGCAGGCATCTAACCTTCATGAGCAGAAAAAAGCTGGGGTGATATTTGAAGCTGAAGAAGTTATCACTCTTTTAACTTCTGTGCTTAAAACGTCATCTGCATCAAGAACAAGTTTAAGCTCACGACATCAGTTTGCTCCTGGAGCGACAGTATTGTATAAGGGCGATAAAATGGTGCTTAACCTGGACAGGTCTCGTGTTCCAACTGAGTGTATAGAGAAAATTGAGGCCATTCTTAAGGAACTTGAAAAGCCAGCACCCTGATGCGACCACGTTTTAGTCTACGTTTATCTGTCTTTACTTAATGTCCTTTGTTACAGGCCAGAAAGCATAACTGGCCTGAATATTCTCTCTGGGCCCACTGTTCCACTTGTATCGTCGGTCTGATAATCAGACTGGGACCACGGTCCCACTCGTATCGTCGGTCTGATTATTAGTCTGGGACCACGGTCCCACTCGTATCGTCGGTCTGATTATTAGTCTGGGACCACGGTCCCACTCGTATCGTCGGTCTGATAATCAGACTGGGACCACGGTCCCACTCGTATCGTCGGTCTGATTATTAGTCTGGGACCATGGTCCCACTCGTATCGTCGGTCTGATTATTAGTCTGGGACCACGGTCCCACTCGTATCGTCGGTCTGATTATTAGTCTGGAACCACGGTCCCACTCGTATCGTCGGTCTGATTATTAGTCTGGGACCACGGTCCCACTCGTATCGTCGGTCTGATTATTAGTCTGGGACCACGATCCCACTCGTGTTGTCGGTCTGATTATCGGTC
>CAXHTJ010000992.1:17500-20000 GCA_964019445.1 Populus tremula
CGCCAAGCCGTTGGGCGCGTTGGGGCCGCCAGCACCTTGGCACGAGGGGAATCCTGTTAAGGCCCCACACCCGAGACCGCGGATAAGCAGCCCCAACGCGCCCAACGGCTTGGAGCGGGTGACGGGCAGGGATTCCGGCCACCGCCACCGGGACGTCGCGGCAAGCTGAGAGGCGCGCGTCAGCTGCCAGCACCTTGGAACGAGCGCGGCTTGTTAAGGCCCCACGCCCACGCCGCGGATAAGCAGCCCCAACGCGCCCAACGGCTTGGAGCGGGTCCCGGGGACGGTGGCCGGAATCGTGACGTCGCGCCAAGCCGTTGGGCGCGTTGGGGCTGCCTATTGGTTGGCACGAGCGCTGGCAAATCAGAGTGCGTGCGCGCCCGCAGCCGCGGATAAGCAGCCCCAACGCGCCCAACGGCTTGGAGCGGGTCACAGGGACGGTGGCCGGAATCGGGTCGTCGCCGGCCGGAAAACGGGTCATCGATGGCGGCGTTACTTCGGGCCATGAGGCCCCCCACGTTAGTCCGAGTATAGCAGCAGCCCACAAATCCCCCGCGGCAGGCCTATGGGCGCCAGCCAGCGCGCCCCATGGCCAGCCAGGGGGCACCCCCCTAAAGAGCTATAAGTGTTATTGCAGCTCTGGCAGGGGTAGACACTACTAGGTCCCAGCTGTCACCCCCCTCTAAAAAATTCATTTCTTGGTATTTTGAGCTGAAATTTTGCACATAGGTTGGCAAAAATCCAATCCAACTTTATAAATTTTCCCAGATTTTTTCGAGGTCGGGAAGTATTTTTTTTTATTTTCCTACCATTAAAAATCAAGGAAATACGCAAAAATAGGAACCGGCCCGGAATGACCCCAAATTTGGCTGGCAGCCTCACAAAAATATGGCTGATTTTACTGGATTGGTTTCATGTGGAACGCACGACGTTTTCTTGGCGGGATGCGAGAAAACCGGCAGCGCGCATGCGCGGCCAGCGACGTCGGGCTGGCCCCAGCAGCGCCTAGCCTCTCCCGCGCGGGGGCAGGCACGAGCGCAGGGGCCCCGGGCCCGAAGGCAGCCCCCCCGCGGGCAAGATAGCAAGCCAGCGGGGGCTGTCCCCGCGTCCGCGCTGCCGATTTTCCCCCTGCTGGCATCGCTGCCGCTGCCCCGGGCCCGAAGGCAGCCCCCCCGCGGGCAAGATAGCAAGCCAGCGGGGGCTGTCCGCGCTGCCGATTTTCCCCCTGGTGGCATCGCTGCCGCTGCCCCGGGCCCGAAGGCAGCCCCCCCGCGGGCAAGATAGCAAGCCAGCGGGGGCTGTCCGCGCTGCCGATTTTTCCCACTGCTGGCATCGCTGCCGCTGCCCCGGGCCCGAAGGCAGCCCCCCCGCGGGCAAGATAGCAGCCAGCGGGGGCTGTCCGCGCTGCCGATTTTTCCCACTGCTGGCATCGCTGCCGCTGCCCCGGGCCCGAAGGCAGCCCCCCGCGGGCAAGATAGCAAGCCAGCGGGGGCTGTCCGCGCTGCCGATTTTTCCCACTGCTGGCATCGCTGCCGCTGCCCCGGGCCCGAAGGCAGCCCCCCCGCGGGCAAGATAGCAAGCCAGCGGGGGCTGTCCGCGCTGCCGATTTTTCCCACTGCTGGCATCGCTGCCGCTGCCCCGGGCCCGAAGGCAGCCCCCCCGCGGGCAAGATAGCAAGCCAGCGGGGGCTGTCCGCGCTGCCGATTTTCCCCCCTGGTGGCATCGCTGCCGCTGCCCCGGGCCCGAAGGCAGCCCCCCCGCGGGCAAGATAGCAAGCCAGCGGGGGCTGTCCGCGCTGCCGATTTTTCCCCCTGGTGGCATCGCTGCCGCTGCCCCGGGCCCGAAGGCAGCCCCCCCGCGGGCAAGATAGCAAGCCAGCGGGGGCTGTCCGCGCTGCCGATTTTTCCCACTGGTGGCATCGCTGCCGCTGCCCCGGGCCCGAAGGCAGCCCCTCCCGCGCGCAAGATAGCAAGCCAGCGGGGGCTGTCCCCGCGTCAGCCCCCGTTGCCGTGAGCCTACCCCCTAGACGAATTTTCCTGCCTGGCCTGGGCAGCCCAGCGTCCAGATTTGTTGTTCGTCAACAAATCTGCGCTGCCGATTTTCCACGACGGGCCTCCAGCGGAATTTACCGCGCTGCCGATTTTTCCCACTGCTGGCATCGCTGCCGCTGCCGCTGCCCCAGCGTGTGCGTAGCCTCTCCCGCGCGGGGGGCAGGCAAGAGCGCAGGGGGCCAAGGCCCGAAGGCAGCCCCCCCGCGGGTAAGATAGCCAGCCAGCAGGGGCTGTCCCCGCGTCAGCCCCCGTTGCGCAGCGCGGCATGGAAATCATTGCCGCGCGCGCGCGCGCCCAATCGCCCAAGCGCCCAAGGGCCCCCAAGGGCCCCAGGCCCTCAGGCCCCAGCGCCCCAGCGCCAAGCGCAGACGCGGGCGCGGGCGCGGGCGGGCGCGCGCGCGCGTGTGTGATTTTTATAGGGACGGTGGTCGGAATCGGGTCGTCGCCGG
>CAXHTJ010000993.1:0-43510 GCA_964019445.1 Populus tremula
TAAATTATACAGATCTGGTCAAAAGGAAAAAAAAATAGCCAAAGAAAAATTTAATTTTGTTTTAAGAAAAATGTTTTTATTTTATTTTGAATATAATATATTTTCTAGAAGTTAAAAAAAATTAAAAAATATCATGTTATTTATTAATTATATTAAATTTTATTCTTGATCTTTTGATTTTTATATATTATTTTTTATTTCTTATTTAATTTATCTCTTAAAATTTCATTATTAAATAAATTTTGATTTTATTTTTTTATTGTTATTTTTTTTTATCTTTTTGTTAATTGATTTTTTTATTTATCATACTTTAATTTTAATGTTTTTAATTGTTATTTATTTTATTTGAAAATTTTAATGAAATTGATATTTTTCAATTTTATTACCTTTCAATTTTTTTTATTTACTAGATTTGACCTTATCCCTTTTATTACTTTTTATTTTATTTAAATAATTTATAAAATTAATTTTTTTTCTCAATCTCACTTTCCTTAAACTTATTCATCTATCGAATTTGATATTTGTTTTTTAATAAACTTGAAATAAAAAAAATTTATTTCTCAACTAATTTTTCATGCTATAATTAAATATTGATAAATATTTTCAATCTTATTTTCTATAACGTTATAAAGCATAAAAAACAAATTATTTCTTAAAAATTAATTTTTATAAAAATCATTAGTTATAAAATAAAAATTATTTTCCAGTAAATAAATTATACCGAATAAACGGGGCTAAAATAATCTTCCATTTTTTGAACCGGCATGCCGAGACAAGCAATAATAGCAGTTAAAGAGAGAAGAAAAGCAATAACAGGAGAGTCAAATAATCCCACATCTGGGCCCGTACTCACCACGCAGCTTCCTTTATTTGACACTAAACTAGCACCCAGCCAACCCGATGATCTCCCACGCGCGCGGACAACAGTTCAAACACAAAAGAAAAACAATGGTAATTATATCTTTGTCGTAGCTTCCCCTCCTCCAACACTCGCTGACTATAGCACGTGTACCCACACGCCCACGAGCTCACCACTGCGTGTCCTCGTGGGGACAAGAACTACACATTGCAAAAGAGCCAAGGAAAATGGACAAAAGATTATGATTGGTCCTTGAGCATCAGTGTTTATTTGAAATAAGTCCTGTACTTTATTTTTCTCTCAAATTGCATCTTTTACTTTTAATTTATCAATGATTTAGCACTTCCATCCAAGGTTGTCAAAAATATTTTTTTGACACGATACGAAATATACAATATAAACTCGGATCGTAAACTCAAATTGTAAAATCATAAAATTACAAGAAAAATATTTTAGCTAATTATACATTGACAATTTCAGTCCAGTAGTAAATAATAATATAACATAATTAAAATAAAAGTGAAATAAACAATACAAATATCCAAATACCTTGAAATATATAATTCAAATAAAATTTCATATATGGTTTAAATAACTTAAAAATATGAAAAGAAAAAAAATAAGATTGAACAACTATGTTTTATTGATAGAGTTTTATAACATTTTCTAGAGGACTGATCTTGAAACATACTGCAGGCAACTAGTGAGATGATACAACATTCTAAGGTATATCACCAACTTCAAAAAAAAAAAAGCGGAGACCAATACAGTGAACCTGTGACAACGAGAACGAGAACGTACAAAATGACATCAATTTAATCTAATGCCACCTCACCTTCCACCTTTTTTATATTAGTAACAAGTCCTATAAATAATGTCCAAATATCCCACCAAGCAAGACATGTATTTCAAGTTATTTCTGAGTCTTCATTGTTTCTCTTTGAAGTTAACAAATAGTTAGTCTAAAACACAGTATTTCTCTCTGTATAAGTATTCATATTTCTTATTTTACTCATTTGATTTATCGCCATCTACCTCTATTTTCCCATGGTTTCGATCCTCCGATCATGCCTTCCCAGCCTAAAATACAGTATAAAGCTTTTCCATATCCAAGATCCTCTAATGCTGGTATTAGTCTACTAAAATTAAAAATGTGAGATTTGGGCAATGAGGAAAGGGAAGACTGGGGAGCGAGGACTATGTAGTGGAGTGTTAGGGGACTAGGATAGGAAGGTGGTAAATTTTTTAACTTTTGCGGGTTAAAACTTGAAATAAGTCAAACTCGTAAAATCGATCTGATTTTACCAATTTTAATCGAGTTTGACTAATTTCAAGTTTTATTTAACATGTTATATACATGTTGACATGTAGAATCGTAAGATTTTAAGAGTCAACTCGCGATTTTAACAACCTTGCTTCCATCCACTTACAGGGTGCCCTTGGAAATAAATGAAAATTAGAGAATGATGAAGTATTTGATAATTGTTGATGAGTTTCGACCCACGAATAAATAAATCCATTGGTTTCTTTTTTCTTGAACAAGAAAAAGCATAGTGTTTTGAATTGCGGTACTAGTTGTTTTTTAAACTATTTTTTATTTTTTAAAATTTATTTTTGACACTAACACATCAAAATAATTTAAAATTATAAGAAATTAATTTTAAAAAAAAAATTAAAAAAAAAAAACACTTCTTAAATAGCTTACATAAGGAGGTCGTAGTTTTAAGGATGCATCAAGTTCAATTTCACAAGAAAATGAAGCAGAGAAGTTGATTTGACCAACTATCAATAATTGAAGGACTAAACAAATCATATTATCCTATACAAAACACAAAACCAAAATTATTTATGGGCCCTACTTTTCTTCTCTGGGACCCACATTCTCCATCTTCTCTCTCTGCCTGTAGATTTCACCACACCATCACTGGTGTATGACTCTCTGATTAAAAATGGAGCCCTATAAAACTTAAAGCTCTTCACGCTTTTTTGGGTTCTCAAAGCATATTAGTAGTAGAAGCAGAAGTAGAATAGTGGGTTGAAAAGTTAAATACTTTCTTCTCTTCCTTAGATTTTTCTCAAGCTCTCTCTCATTCTGTCCCTTTCTTCAGGTATCTCTCTCTCTCGCTCTAAAGTTTCTACTTTACTCTCTCTGCTCTGTTACTTTAGAAACGTGAAAGTTTATGCACAAAAGGGCATTTATGAAGCTCCCTTTTTTGGATTCCTTTCTTTTCTGGTTTTTCTTTTCTTTTGTACTGAATTAGTCTTTGGTTCGTAAAGTTCTTAGGGTTTTAATTAGTAGTTGACAATGTGAACTTTGATTTTTATAAGTTTGGACTTAGTACAAATGGCTTTTGTTTTTTTGGCAAATTTAAAGCTTGAAGACAAACGGGTAATTCCAGTTTCGCTATTTGATTTTGACTGTAACTTGATTTGATTTTATTTTGGGATTTTGTTGTTTTTGTTGAAAGCTCATGCTTTGACTCTAAAAGTGCTGATGTTGGATACGTTTCAGTTTGAATGTTTCTTTTTTGACTGTGACATGAATTCAGCTCAGATGGCATTTGCTTAAATTGGTTGTGCTAGCTATGGTTGAATTTGGGTTCATGTTGATTTGAATTTTGATCAATTATTGATCAGTTTGTGATTTATTCGTTAAAATATGAATACTTCAAAAGTTTGACCTGGGTGGGGTATACGACTGTTGATTGCAGCTTCTATGTTGATTATTTCTGGTTTTGATTTCAAGTCCTCATCAAGGGTATCACTTACAATCTGTCATTCAACTTTGTTTGGTGGTTGTTTTCTGTGGATCTTTTGGTGGCTGCAACATAATTGGTGTGCTTGTTAATGTCAGATCCACAGAGTTACGATTTTTTAATTTGGATACGAGTGATTCTTGAGAAGTTATTACTTGATATTGGAGGTGAATTTTATAGTTATTCAGTATCATAGTTGAAGAAATGGAGCAAAGAAAGGGAGAAAGCTGGAAGGAATTGGTGAGAAAGATGGTTCCTCCTGGAGTTCCTCTCCCTGAAGATGAGACCAAGCTTGATTATTCTATAGCCATGGTGTATGATGGCCCACCAGTCTCTTATGATGTCCCTGAAGTTGAACCTCTTGATGTAAGTTCTCACATGATCCCGACTGCTGAACCACTTTCAGAGTCACAAAGACTAGTTTCAAATCTAGGTCTTCCAGTAACTGAACCAATACCTTTGCCAGTGTCTCGTATAGCTGGCGTTGCTGGTTCACCTAATCAAACTCCCAGAGTATCAGCAAGCTCAGAGTCAGTAGTCTCTGTCTTGCTAAACCCTGACTTTTCTTCCGCTTCAGCTTCAGCTTCTCCAGGGTCAGTCCACAATTCTCTTAGTCATCCTCCAAAACAAATGGCTAATGAAGTAAAGAGAGTGCCAGTTGTTACATTTAACACTGTTGATAGATCTGAGAGGAAAGATGTTGATGTAGAGAAGCCCGTATATCCAGATTACATTGGGTTTTCTAAGGAAAAGAAGAAGCAAAAAAGTAGGGTTTGTTACAGGTGTGGAAAGTGGAGGTGGGAAACCAAGGAATCATGCCTGGTTTGTGATGCCAAGTATTGCAGCAATTGTGTGCTTCGGGCTATGGGATCAATGCCTGAAGGACGCAAGTGTGTAACATGCATTGGTCAACCAATTGACGAATCAAAGAGGTCAAAGCTGGGCAAACATTCAAGGGTGTTATCGCGACTGCTAAGTCCTTTGGAAGTCAAGCAAATTATGAAAGCAGAGAAAGAATGCTCTGCTAATCAACTTCGGCCAGAGCAGCTGATTGTGAATGGATATCCCTTGAAGCCAGAAGAGATGGCAGAATTACTTGGATGCCCTTTACCTCCACGGAAATTGAAACCTGGTAGATTTTGGTATGATAAGGAATCTGGTCTTTGGGGAAAGGTGAGTTGATATTCAAGATTTCAAATTAAAATATCTCAATCAGGTCTCTTTCTACTTGGCCTTGCAGAAAAATTTCAAATTCCTTCCGGTCCAGCATGGATTAGAAGTCTTTACTTGCTATTTTGCAGGAGGGAGAAAAACCAGATAGAATCATTAGTTCAAACTTAAATTTCACCGGGAAACTCAGCCATGATGCAAGCAATGGTCGCACGGAGGTTTACATCAATGGTCGGGAAATTACCAAACTTGAACTGAGGGTTCTAAAAGTAAGTTCTTTTCAAGTTAATTCTTGTACTAGTGAGTGATGCCAGCAGCAATATTTAGATTCTTAATGCTGAATAGCTACTAGGTTGTTTGGATCCCCTGTCGCTACATTCCATTTAGGATTAGGAACTGGCGTAGGCGTAAATGCAAAATAGGTTTGATTGTCCATGCATTATGCTAAACGTTTTAGAGTTGTCAGTATTAAATATCATTTAGGTTTGCTGTTTCTTATCCCAATTTTTCTTGTTTAGTTAACAAAGTAATAGCACGTTTTTCTATTTTAATTGCTGGCTACAAATGCTTGGGAGGGAACTTTCTGAGTTTAATTTTGTATCAATTCCCCAATTTTTCATTGGGATATTGGACAGTGCCTTGTGTTTGTTTATTGCTGACATTTTCACTTGCTCTCAGCATTGACCTAACACTGGAAAAAAGATGAGCAGGGTTTGGTAGGTTGTAGTGGGAAAAAGTAGATGTGTTAGAATGACAATGTCTTATTAACTCTCACAACGATTGTATTTCCCCTTTCGAAGTGGTCGAAAGCTCTGTTCCCGGGGGTGAGGACTGCAATGCTCTAGTAAGAATAAGCTATAGTCACATTAGGGAATCAAATGAGTGTAAGGATAGAAAATCTCTAAATAGAGGTTAGGGAAGCAAGTAAATTGGTGAAAACTATTAAGTGTGTAATGGTGAGATAGCAGCTGTGCATGCAGACACACCAAAACATGCTTCATGCTAGTTGAGTTCAGCTTGGTCACAGCTTAGCTATGGTGCCCAATTTGGGTCATAGCTGGAGAATAGCTTAACCTCGTGTCTGTGTCAGGCTTGTGAGTGTTTAATAGTTTATTATTGATGTTGCGCAACAATACTATTTTTCATATTAGTGCTCTTGCGACATAAAACAATAGCTAGTCTGAGTTTTTGGATTGGTCCTCCTTACTGAGTAAATGTATCAAGTTTCCATGTCAGTCTCTTTGGTATTGTGTATTGTATGTGCTTTCAGTCAGTTTTTGGTCATGTCCTGTGCAATTGCTAACCTGGTTTCCGAATGTTTTAGCTGGCGAAGGTGCAGTGTCCACGTGATACTCATTTTTGGGTCTATGATGATGGTCGTTACGAAGAGGAAGGTCAGAATAATATCAGGGGGAATATTTGGGAGAAGGTATATGCTGGAAACTCCTTATTAGAAGTTCACAGCCAGTATAAGATCATAGGTCCTGTATGAAACACTTGAATTTGCTCTTTGCTAGACAGGCATCAACAAGGATTGTTTGTACACTTTTCTCTTTGCCTGTGCCCCATGGTCAACCTCATGGACAGAGAGATGAGGCCAGCAATTACACCACTGTTCCAAATTACCTAGAGCAGAAGAAAGTACAGAAACTACTTCTACTTGGGATTCAAGGCTCTGGAACCAGCACTATCTTCAAGCAGGTATGGCCTTTCCATTTGGTGCTTTGATTAGCTATGGTCTAGATCAGTCAAATGTGGAATTTTCATCCCACGCTTGAAACAGATCTTAAAACCCCCCATAGCTTGGGAAGTTTCTGCCTATCCAATTAAGAATTCATTGTTAGAGCATTGGCAGTTGGAAAATATGAGCAGTTATGAGTTGGTTAAGCTTTCTGAAATAACAATTTTCCTGTGTGTTCAAATTTTCATCTTGATGGTGGTTATTTTGAGGTTCTTGTTCATGTTGTATGGAATAATTATCCAAATGATTAGTTATATTTTTTGTTTGTTAGCGTCAACATGTCCAATTAGCCACCTCATTTTGATAATTTGTTTCTTACTCAATGTCAAACTTGGTGGAGCAGTAATTGATTGCAATGAATGTTGTATTTACCTTGTTCAAATTTTAGCCATTTACTGAATTGTATTTAAACTATCCATTATTAGTCAGCTTCAAGTGGTGCGAACAAAACTTTATACCAACTATATCTCACAAGATAGTGTGAAGAACTTGAGATATTATGGGCTTGATGCATGTAAGACTAAGATCAGACTTTCTTTGTTGCGCTTTTCAATAGAAGTACAACTCAGCCTGAATTTGAAAAGCTGTGGTGACTAGTTTTCTAGACATGTTTTCCTCACCACTGAAGCCCCTTGCTAGAACTTGAAATTCTTTTTATGGCTTCTGATACTGTTTTTAATGTGCATTATGCATTTCTTAAACAGGCCAAATTTTTGTATGGGAGCAAGTTCACCGCAGAAGAACTGCAAGATATCAAGTTGATGATCCAGAGCAATATGTACAGATATCTTAGCATTTTGCTTGATGGGCGGGAACGCTTTGAGGAGGAAGCAGTCTCCAGGATGAAGGCACTTGGTTTCGAAGACCGAAACTCTGAAGCGGGTAATATCTTCATTTCTATTTTTTCTTTTCTTGCATTAAAATTCTTGAGATGGCGTATCACCTCATTTATCCTCTTCAAGTCATGTCTTGACTTGAAGCATTTGGAGGTTGTGATTTTGGGTGCACGCTAGTTAACATCTCTGACAAGTTAGGGCAATTTCCATAAATCTCGACATTTTTTAGGAATTTATCAGGAAACGGATCTCAATGGGGTTATGATTTTTTTTTCCTTTTTTTTTAGGCGGGTGGAACTTGGAAGGAAGATAATTCAGTGCATTTTTTTCAACTATTAGAGTGAACCTCTAAAACTTCAATTAATCTGATGCTATCTTTTCAGGTGGGGATGTTGACCACAGTGAAACTAACCAATGTATCTATTCGATCAACCCGAGGTTGAAGCATTTCTCTGACTGGTTACTGGATATTATAGCGACTGGAGATTTGGATGCTTTCTTCCCTGCAGCAACACGTGAGTATGCTCCATTAGTTGAGGAGGTGTGGAGAGATCCTGCCACACAGGAAACATATAGAAGAAAAAACGAGCTTCACTTCCTTCCAGATGTTGCTGAATACTTCTTGAGTCGGGTATTCTTCTGAATTTCACATGAGTTGCTTGTATATGAATAGCAGTTGTAATATGCCATTTTCCTATTTCTGAATTCTTTCCAATCACCAAGTTTTCCATTCTGATATTGTGGTAGTCTTTCATTTAATGGACGTCTCTTGCATGGTTTAATCCTAGATAAACTTAATTATCATTATGATCATTGAAGGGCTGTATCATATGGTATTTTTTCTTTCAGGCTGTCGAGATCTCAAGCAATGAATATGAACCTTCTGAACGTGATATTCTCTATGCAGAAGGGGTCACCCAAGGGAATGGTTTGGCGTTCATAGAATTCTCCCTTGATGATCGCAGTCCAATGTCTGAAACATACACAGATAATCTGGATGCTCCACCCCCACCCCTGACCAGGTAAATTTCCTATTTTCTGCATAATCCCCTGAAATATGCCTACTATAGAACCAAACAGAAAAAGAAAAAAAAATCTTTACAGGTCTCAACTTTACTAGAGGCATTGACATTGCGAGCACCCTAGCTCAGAATCTTTTTTCGATTGAAAGGCAGCATGCCTTCCATGGAAAACTAACACATTTTCATTATAACTGACCTGGTGTGGCAGTGCACATCTCTGGCCAGAATCCCCCCCCCCTCAAAAAAAATAATAATAATTAAAAGACATCAAAATTGCATCCAGCAGATTCTTATCATGAAATATTGGGATCTTGATTTTTTGTACACAAACACACTTCATGTTCATGGCATTTGAACCTGAAAATTGGTTCTCTTTTATGTCTTGTCATGTTGGCAGGATTCGAGTACTCATGCCTGCAATTGTTCTTTTTCTTTTTCTTTTTTCAGATATCAGTTGATTAGAGTAAATGCAAAGGGGATGAATGATGGGTGCAAATGGGTGGAAATGTTTGAAGACGTGCAAGCCGTGGTATTCTGTGTAGCCCTTAGTGACTACGATCAGATGTGGTTCTCACCAGAGAGCAGTGGTAGTGGATCTCTACTTCAGAACAAGATGATGCAAAGCAAGGAGCTATTTGAGACAATGATTAGGCACCCTTGCTTTAAGGATACACCCTTTGTGCTGATACTTAACAAGTATGATATCTTTGAAGAAAAGGTTAATCGGGTGCATTTAAGTGCTTGTGAGTGGTTTAATGACTTCAGTCCGGTGCAACCTCACCACAACAACCAATCAGTTGCTCACCAGGCTTACTACTATGTTGCGATGAAGTTTAAAGATCTCTATGCTTCCATCACAGGCCGTAAACTATTTGTATGGCAAACTAGGGCAAGGGACCGAGCCACTATTGATGAGGCATTCAAGTACACAAGGGAGGTTCTCAGGTGGGATGAGGAGAAAGAGGATAATTACTATGGTGTAGCTGAGGAGTCATTCTACAGTACTGACATGAGCTCCTCACAATTTGTCAGGCAAGAGTGATGCTTTTGAATTCTTTTTATTTCCTTTATAGATGAAGAAAAGGTGTAAAAAAAAAGGGGCTCCTATCCTTACGAATAAGGACTGACTGATCAATTTTTATTGATGATATGGTGAGGTATTTCAAGTGGGATCTGTTTGCGCGTTTATGGAGGAGGGTGCTTGTGATAACAATGTGCTTTCAGAGTCCTGCATGTAACCCCCCCAGTGATTGATAAGTTAGGTTAAATGTTGAATTGTCTTTAAATTGGTGTGAAGATGCGTATTGAAGCCACCTGTGCATGCTACGCTCAGGTGGAGGTGGTGGTGGTGGTAGAAGGGGCGGTGGAAAATGGAAAATATACTCTGGATCCTATAATTAAGAGCCAATATGCTCTTCTCCATTGTATTTCCCATGCTAGAAAAGAAAAGGGAAAAATGAACCCGGTTCAGCTCAAGTCTTCTCTATTTGAGGGAAGGACTCCTTCATGTGATGCTTAATGTGTCTGTCAAGATCCGACTCTGATAGAGTGAATAAACTGCTTGCTGAGCTTCGGACCTTCAAATTGGGCAAATAAGCACGTAAATTCTAAAAAATAAAGAGATTTAGTAAAATAATATATTTTTATTTGTCATGGTTCAAAGTTACGATATGTATTAAATATTTGAAATATTTCTAAACCATGACAGGCTTAATTGATATCGTGGTGGTTTTTATTTGTAACATCAATCAATTAATTATTGTTCTGACATTAATAATCCCAAATAATAACCCTGTGAGAGTTGTTGGCTTTTATCCAATGTACTTAAAATCTTTATCAAAGCTTAACCTTGTTGTGGAAGATGTCTTAATGCAGCCCCAACAACATGGATTAGAAGTCAAGCTGTTTAAATGTAGCCACGTGTTGTATCAACAAAATAGATTAGAAGTCTAGAACATTAAAACATATAAAATCATTGATGAAAAGAATTATTTTAACGGCTGACTGACATTCTAGAAAACTTCTTGGGGGGAGTCCGTGAGTATTACAATTTCACATTAACCTATCACGAGATTTCCTAAATATTGCTTTTCTAAAGTGATGATTATCTTGCCTGGCAATCAAAGAGGTTGTTCGGCACTGCGGTCCAAATAGTTTTTTGTAAAATTTTAAATTTATTTTTTTTTTGTTAAAATTAAGTGTAATTTGTACTTTCTAGATCGTTTTGATGTGCTAATATCAAAAATAATTTTTAAAAAATAAAAAAACATTATTGGCATGCTTTTTTGCACGAAAAGCTATTTGAAAAGCAACAACTACCACACTTCCAAATACCCTTAATAAAAATTGAGCCAACAAGGTGAAAATAGATTGTTTGGCCAAAACTTTTTAAAATTAATTATTTTTTAGATAATTTGTTTGAAACTTGAGATTCCGTCGAGAGATGGCTATTGATCGCTCCTTTGGTCCCATCCCAGTGAAAACTTTTAGGTTTTTTTTTTTTTTTTAATTTAAAAAAATAAGTAAAAGACAACATTAGACCTGAAGAAAACTGGTATGACGTTTGTTCCTGGGGGGAAAAAGAGTCGAGAGTTGTTTGCAAGAAAAGGCTGGCCAAGGACAGCCCCTAAGGTAGCAGCAAGGAACAAAAGACTATGTGGGGGGTTTTATCACACGGCACCAAGTTTTCTTGACGCCCAAAAAACACCACCCCATCAACCATGACTCTCAACGGATCGGGATTCAGTTGAGACTAGAACCAAACATTATGGCAGTGTTTCTAAAATGCCATTGGCACCCTTGACCTAAAATCGGCTGGGTTCATTGCCGGATAAGGAAGGGACCCACATGCCATGAACAGCAATCAACATTACGAGTGGATCGCACCTTGGGAATATTAATGGAAACATACCAAAACATAGTCTATTAAGTGACAACCATTCTAAGAGTAGAAAGAAAGAATGTTCTTCTGATTCACCGTATCTCTTCGCAGACCCCACCTTATATAAGCCACAAATCCTAAGTGAAGAATTACACAGGCTGCTCCTTTAAGAAAAAATAATAAAAAATAAAATTGACGGTTCATGAAAAGGATTCTGGAATATGAAAGGGAAGCATACAAAGTTTGCCTTGACTGCCCATGAGACTTGCTGCTAGTCTCTCCACTTAGCCACCCATCATTATTCGCCTTTTGGTTTGCGAAATTGTTGCAGTAGGCAGAAAGGAACTCAAGAACCAGATGATGGGGAAAAAATCATGATGCAACCAGATCAGGTGTTTCAGCCTCAACCGATAACAAAGCAGTGTGCACTTTATCCAACCAATTGTCCAGTCGATCTCGCAAGGATTTGATCTGTGGAATCCCCAGAACTCTTGGCTGCACCCACGAAACGTGCACTGTTCCTTCAACTTGATCAATTATACCCTCAATAAGGTGGACCTGTTACCAAGATCACAGCATTTGCTTTACATAATGCAAACACAATAAAAAGTATACAGAGAAGCGAATGGAATTACCAAATTTGAGCTAATGCGGTTCTAGATCTTGGTAATGTCATAATTCATAACTGAACAATTTCAAGCCTTAAGAATGTTTTAAAGTTAATGCACCAATAGTTACTGATAATCAATACAAATTACATAGAATTAGAAACAATTCAGTAAAAAGGATTCCAAGTACACTATAATCTTTTGGCTTCTTTTAAGAGCACATGACACAACCCAGTCTTTTGCTTCAAGGTAAAAAAATGCTTGAAAAATACAAGTTTCATTTGTCTTGGCAAAATTGCAGCGGTTAAACAAATGTAGAAAAGTTCTTATTTCCAATACGTAAAGTGCATTCAGAAGGTGCAGATGGCCATGATCTTCATGGAGCAGAAAAAGATGCACTAATCCCCCCCTCACTATTCCATCTTCCCACTTATTCCTTTTCTGTTTACATGTGACTTCTTTCCTGATTGGATGTAAGACAAAACATAGTTCATGTTCTATTTTTCTGTGCATCAAGAATTCCATGGATTGATTAAAAACTAAAAATCAATTCAGAGCCCTTCCTTTGGTGCTTGTTGATTCAGTTTTTTCCCCTCTAGTTCTTATGAACCAGGAGAAGGGGATGATGTTTCAGAACCATGTGCTTAATTTGAAGTGTGCCCTTAACATTTAGTAACAAAATGTTGTCAGCCAGGCATGTCCCCAATAAACATGTATGAAAATGAGCTTAACATTTTTTTTCCTCCAGAGATCTAAAAACTATTTGAAAAAATTTATTTATGTAAACTATACAGGTTTTCACTGAAAATATTGCCAATGGACCTTACTAAGGAAACACAAGTTTATGTATCTGATCCAAGCTCCAACATAAATGCTGGTAGAGGAAGTCGGACTTACAGAAAGGCTCTTCATGAGAAGATGCTCCACGTCCTCAATGGAAAGCTTAGTGCGCTCAGCAATAACTTTTAATGGAATAGTTCGATCTTCAGAAGGACGGCTGTAAGGAAGCACATCTAAGTTCAGCCAGCAATAATCTTTATACAAGCGGTGCATGATTTGCTAAAATTTGCCATCAAACCACAAGTGAAAAGATATTACAAAGGCACACGCACCTAAAGATAATTTCCATCAGGCAGAGAATATTAATCTTTTCTAATAGCTTTGGCTCATTCTGAACTAATGCTGGCTGGGCCCTCAGGGGAGCATTGTGTACGCGGCACAATTCTTGATAACGAACTAAGTCACCAGAGTTGAATGCCTGGAGAATGTAGTAGAGCCACTCTACCTGAGTTCCCAGAAGGCTCTTTATCTGTAAAGCAAAATAAATGTTCATCATCCCAAACCCAAAATGTAGAGTAGAAAGCTACACAGATATATGAAGAGAGGAAAGGAGCAGTCATGAAGATATTCTTACTATAGGATGCGCAAGCAACTCTCCAAAGTTGTAGATGTTATCACCCAAAAGTGCAGAAAGAGAGAGATCAAATGCCAAATCCTAAAGTACAAGATAAAGAAAATAAATAAGAAGGTGAACGTGAACACCATATCATAATTGATAGTGCAAGGCACAAATATATACAAAGTAAAAGCCTATAAAGCACTCAACCAATGAAACTATTCTGTTTTTTAACTCTTTCCTTATTGAAAATAAATTATGAGTGTCAGTAACTGCAACAACCAATCCCAGTAACCTATTATTTACTACACTAAAAGCTCATAATTTCCTATTCCAGCAAAAACATCATCAGTAAATTCAATTCTTATTCCAAATGGACAAATAATAACTTACAAATCAATCAAAACTAGAGCTTCAGAAATCATGATTCAAGAGATTAATTGATGTTTAAACATGACAAAATTTGATGCTTTTGAAGATTAATTATCATCCATCTTAAAGCTCGTAGTGTCAAAAACTACAAAACTCTAGTAAGAATTAACCTTAACCCAGGAGTCATTAACAATCCTCCCAATGCCTGGTGTATTGTCAGAAATAAGTTAAATTCATTTCTACTTGATGGGATGCCAGTCTCTCCGTTCACTGCTTATATTAATTCAAAATAATTATATTGCCATTACTTTTAACACGTCCAACTCAGCAGGAGATAGCAAAACATGAAAAACCCAAACTGCTCAGATAAGCACCAAGACCCATAAAAGCACAACCAAGCTTCACTGCTTGAACTGTGCTCAGATCATAATATTTTCTTCCCCGAGGATGCCAATACAAAAATGGTATGAAAGATTCGAGAGACTGATTCCCAACAGAAATCAGCAAGACCACAATTTAAAGATTCCATTGGCATGGGATAATAGAAAGAAATGATTGCTACGGGAAACCAATGATATACAAATCTGGTATTAATTCCATGCATATCACTAAAGCTAGCATGCCAGAAGAAACTGAGGACATAGAGCACGGATATAATGTTAGAAGGCCATGTCTCCATCAGTCTTTTGTAACTAATTTTTGAGATGTTGACAATCACATACCAGCTTAAATGAATCTGAGAGGGACTCCACTGATGTATATGCCAGATAAAGAAGAGCACTTTTATAGAACTCAGAAAATTCCTGACGATGTTTATAGTATTGAGATGAAACCCAATAATAACTGGCATACACAGACGGATCAATATCAGTCATACTGTCAAGGGTACTCTTTCCATCTTCTAAAAGCCTTTTGCACTCCTTTTGATCCCCCTGCTCAAGCTTGAATACGGCTATTTGCATCTTAATGTAAAGGACTGGTTCCTCTATACGCTGTTCTCTAGTTGCTCGAAGCTTTTCAATCACCCCTTCAAGGTAGCTAATGGCAGCATCTTTCTCTGTATACTGCCGAGAAACTATAACAGCAAAGTGTGCAAGCTTGAGAAGGTTGATCTTTGTCTCAAAGTCGGTGATAAAATTATGATACAACTGTATAAGAGCATCCCCAGCCTGGAATTTAACAGACAAATATAAAAACACAAAATATAAGTATCTGATTCACATAGGCTAACAAATCCAAAGAAAATTATTTTAATATAAGTGACACAGTGAATAAGAAGCACTTGTTAAAATTGGGAAGGGGTAACTAGGATGAGAATGAGAGAGGAAACAAAGTATGTGTGAGTGACCAAGTGCATAAACTTCAGGGTATTTGACAGGTTGCTAACTGTGTCTTAATTGAAGAGCAACCATGAACATATCAAAATCTACTAGAAGTCAGTGAAAATTAGCAAAATACAACAGAGAGATATCATGCATACAAAATTTAAGAACCAAAATCATTGTGTGCTTTGACATATATGAGGTCAAAACTACAAAGACAATCACCTTTGGTAGCAGATCATAGTGCTAAACCTATTTCAACAAGCATAAGAAATTTGTTCAGTAAATCAGATTGTCTGCAAGTATTAGCAACCCCCAGTTCTGGATTGCCACGTGCATCTTATACTATAACAATCAGTTACCAAATTTCGTGCAGCAACAAGCAAGAATGAGAACCAAAAATACGATGAAAATGCAGCAAACATGCCCCCATCAATGCAACCATTTTCAATTACTATTAGGAAACCAAAATGAGAAACACTTAGATTCAAATCTCACTTCATTTCCCCAAATTATCAAAAAGGTAACAGCACCAAATAAAATCAAAACTCAAGCGCACAAACAGACACAGGTAGGAACCCTAATTTACCAGTCAATACCATAAATCTCCTCATTACCAAATGCAACGACTTTTAGTATCTCTAAAAGCCCTAATTATACCACAAAACCCTTTAACCCCCAAATTCTCCAAACCCAAGACAGAATTTCCAAAGAAACTAACCCAAGAGATCCACAAAGAAACCCTAACATCCAGAATCATGCAATCAAGCACATAAACAGTGAAACATGCAAATATATGTAGAGAGAGAGAGAGAGACAAGAGAAATAAGCAAGATAAAGAGTTGAGAGTCAGACCTGAAAGACGGCGAGAGCGACAAACTGTTCGAGTTTGAGAGTGAGTTGGTGCCAGAGCTTCTTCTGGTACAGATCTGCGAGAGAGTTGTACCATTCATCAAGTTCTGGATGGGCGTTGCGCAGTGTCTCCAAGTACTGTAGAGCGGCCATGGCGCCGATTTAGAGAAAGAGAGCGAGAGTTTCTTTTTGTGTGTTTTTGAGCTTCGAAGGAATTTTTAATAATTTGTTTGTGATACGTCTCACTTGTGTTTTCCCTGTGAGTTAAGAGTGGGTTTTGTTTGTCTGGCTTGAGCTCAAAGAAAAGAAAAGGAAAAGAAAAAGAAAAGAATATAGTGGAATGTTTGGGTCGGGTTATAAATCGTAGAGGATTGGATTGGGTTTTTGTGGGCTGTCTTTACTCTTCAATACGAAGCCCAGTCCATAAATAAAATACATTATATTCGTTCTTTTTTTTAATGGTTGGGATTCTTGGGAATATATATATATATTTCAAGTAAGAGTTTGTGTCCTGCGGTCGCACTTTTAAAAAATTTAAAATTTGAAATTTATGTTTTTTTTAGGTATTTTGAATTATTTTGATATGTTAATATTTAAAATAAATTTTAAAAAATAAAACAAATATTATTTTAATATATTTTTAATTTTAAAAATATTTTTAAAAACAATGTGAATAATACTAAAAATATTTAATTAAAATTAATTATTTTAAAAAATAATTAAACACCCTCTATATTTTATCTGATATAAGTGTTTTCCTCCATCCTTTAAAATTAACAATGGCTAATAATTTATTATATATTTTAAATTGAATCCAAAATGAAACTCAGTTGATTCTTATATCCTCGTCTTTTAAGGGTCTCAATTTCAAGTCTTTTCTTTACCATCCCAAAAAAAAAAATTTACCTTTGTAGTAGTCAATATTCAATCGCATTGAGCAAAATGGCGATTCTTGATCACAAAATTGGCAGTGGATCAAAATCTGCCAGAAGTTAATGGAGATTTTGCGCAATTGAGCCTAAGAAGCGAAAAGAACTCCGGAAAAGGCAGCAAGCCATTTTCAATCAAAGATGGAGGCTGAGGTGATCCATTCAAGGTCGGATGATTTTGAAATGGAGTTATTGGAAGATGGAGCGGAAGGGTTATTTGTTGTTTATGCTCTCCTCCATCTTAGCCATGCACCTGGTAGGCCTTAACAATGATTTCTCAGATGACCTTTATGTTTATTTAATTATTCAATTTCCTATTTTGGTGAAGATTCTTCAAGCAGAATAATAACAACAACGAACAAACCAAACCCACTAGCAAAAACCAACTAAAACCATGATAATCCCAACAAGTAATCAGTATCTATGGAATGCAAGGTCAAATATTTTCCATGTAACTTCCAAGCAACGCAAAGTTAATAATCCCTTTAGAGGTTCTTTATCAACCCCACTCTCCTTCCCAGGCCAGAAAGGCATCAACCAAGAGAACACGATGGTGCTGGTTAAGGCGATGCTCAAATCCCTTGTTCTTTTCCTCGTTCTTTTCGCCTCGTCAGTATCAGTTCATTCGGTTGCTGGTGAAGCTGTCGGGAAAAACAACGTTGCAAAATCATACCGGTCATGGCGGAGAATAAATCACGGTAGTGCTCGTGGTCCTCGGAAGCACCTTGTTAACCCAACGGTGGAGCATCCATTTGAAGTTCCCGAGTTGCCTGTATAGCGTTCTTTGTTTTTCTACCCCTTTTTCTAGTTTGTCTTGACATGTCTTCTTCTCCTTCTTCCTCCTCCTCTCTAATTTCTTGCTTATTTCTTGATGTCTAATTCTGCACTCCTTCAAGGGGTACTTGTAATGTATCAACTATTGTGATCAGTTTTCTGAAGTCACTCGTAACAGTTAAGAGAGATTGGCTTTGATATGAGAGTCCCAGGTGCAAGTTTTATTATAAAAATTAAAAAAACCTCAAACAGCTCCATATTGTCTGTGTTTTCCATTTAGCTCTTCCGGTTAGCAGATGACTATGGCCGAGTGACAGCATTCTAAAATAACTTGACGTTCATTTTGATCTTCTAGCAGCATTATAACCTTGTCTTTTTACTGGGATTTTCAACTCATTTTTCCCGAGGAACGCTTAGCAAGCTATTTCTTTTGATTTCTACCTGGGTTTAATGCGCACCGTTTCAAGCCGTTATAGAACTAACCAGATGACAAACCAAACTGAGTGCCTAATCATTCCATCCCTCTTTTGCTCTTGAATGTTAACAGCTAATATTGACCACTAAAACATCGATTAACAATGATTTGCACAACAAATGTCTAGTTGGGAAGTATTTAATAAAGAATCACGTGCTGTGTATAACATGAAAAATTGGTGGAAGGAGACAGCCAAAAACATCACCAACTGGTGATGAATGTTCTTCGTTCTTGATACTTAATGCTATTAGAGTGTACCTTTAGATAAATTACCAGTCACAGTATTAGGATCCATCCTACAAACCATTCTACAAACACTATAGAGGTGCAGTGGATAAAAGGATACAGCCATCGCACCAAATCGGCACTATCACTGCTGAATCCTAGGAGGCATGACCAAATATATGCAAGGGCTATCTACAGGTAACAAACAATCACCGTAAACAAGGAAAGTGCTGCCCTGACTCAAACTAGTATGGATCCTAGATACTCGTAGGTCCAAAATCGTGTTAAAAAATCCTAGACCCTCAGGATTCATCCTTAGGTTGTCATCAACTTCAAGGAAACGAGTGGATTGAACCACAAACATTATGTTTTGGATGACAAGAAAACACGGTAAGGAGCAGGCTGGCAGTTTGAAAGAAGATATGAAGCACATTCTGAATTCCTACCAAATCTACATGTCTTTATCCAGAATCTGTTGTGCTAACCAAAATGTACATGTAATACAATAATGATCTTGAGAAGGGTGGAAATGATGACACCAACAGCAGGTGGGAGCTGGAAACTCCATTGTCAAGTAGTGTATGAGCATTGACTATTTCCATAATCTGCGATAAATGACTATATCTATCAAATTTCAAGAATGTTTTTGCGCTCAATTTGTTACATATACATAGAAAAGGTGTAATGTTGCTATGGTTCATTGGTAATTACATATACTCCAATAAACTTATGCCTAAAAAACAGGGGAGAGGGAAAGAAAGGAAAAAAAAGGAGAAAAGGAGAAGGAGAAGGAGAAGATGACAACAAATTTTGTATGGAACTATGCAAAGCTGCATTCCAATTAGAAATCGGTACCAGGTTTTAGACCCCAGATGCATTACACTCTTCAAGTAGTTTTAGTAAATTATGCTCGGGGGCACTGATAGAAGGCAGTATCAGTCGATTGGACTGGTTAGGCCGCGGTCGCGGCCTCGACTCAACATTTTCAGATTCAAGAGCTCCACCTTCTTTCATGACTGGCAAATCACCTCTTCTATGCACAGTTGCGGATACTCGTTCCTTCCACAATCTTCCATCCTAAATAGAGAAACTTGAAATTAGAATCTCAAAACCCTTATAAGTGTTGAATAAAACATATTTATTTCTGAAAAAAGACAACGGAGATCTTATATAGCTGCAGCAGATTCATCCACAAAAATCTAACCCAAAAAAGAAAAAAAAATCATACAGAACCCACTCCCACAGTTCAAAACCATGCCATAATTCTCATACAAGCCAAGTGATTTTTTGTAACAATAATCTAATCTTCTTCAGAAATTTGGGCTAAGAATCATTATGGCCTCATCACAATGATTGGGTTATATAAGTTAGGAACTTGCAATGTGACCTAACAAAACCTTCCCCAACTCGAAAAATCTTATTCAACTTTGCACCAAACTGCACACTTAGAACAATTCAAACATAGGAAAAAGAAAATTGACACCAGTCGGTAATACAACTCAAAATTCAGAAACAGAACACGAATCAAGCTTACATTAAGAATTGAAGGTTCAGGTAGTGGGCACTGAATTGGTTGATCATTGTCGAGAGGCTCAGTCGGATGCTCAACTGGCTTAAACTCTACCGCTACTTCAATTCCATGAGGAGCAGCAGCAGCGACAGCAGCTGCCCCAGTAACATCTGCATTTGGGGGCAATACTTCTCTCTCATCCTGCAGCCCATCAAGCCACTAACTACATCAAACTTGTACAATTTGACAAAAAGTGCAAATTTTTTTTGTAAACGCGGATAAAAACATCAGAACGCATAAGGGAAATGCAAAACATAAAAGAAAGAAAGGAACTAGCATCGAGAAAAAAGAAAAAAACAACACACTAAACCGATTGCTATGTGAAGACACTCTAAAAAATTGACTAATTTAAGGATCAAACAGTGACTGAAGATTGATGAAAATAGTCCAAGATCAGGTAATCAAGATAAAAATAACATCAACAAGGGAAGTAATCATATTCACTAAAACAAAAGGATATCAGTATAAATTAAGCCAACATCAAGATAACCGATAAAGTTAGAGAAAGTAATCACAATTTGAAGAACAATTAAAATCCAGCTTGACAAAACACAGAACCAAATGACAAAGTCAACCAATATAATAAACCAATCTCCAATTTTCTAAAGTAAAGCACTACCATAAAATCAAGGAACCTTAACAAGCTACATGGATTTTAAGCATAGTAGTACTAAATAAATAAATAAATAAAATCCAAATAAGAAACAAAGCAAGAAAATCTCTTCAAATAATATTAGATAGAAAGAAGAACACGAAAACAAGAGGGTGTTCTTACAAGGGCACTTTGGGTTCTTCTATGGCCACCTCTACCAACAGAAAATCTTGAGAAAATACCCACCATTCTGTATCCACACAACACAACTATTTCTTTAAAACGAAGGGTGTTCAAATCTCAGGTTTTCTTTGCCCAACAATAGATCATTCTATTTCTCTATATCCAAACAAAAAAAAAAACAAAAGGTGCACAAAACTATAATATCATGCGGCTGTTTTCAATGCGCAATGAATAATGTTATCTCACTACAGCTCACCATCTCTCTCTCTAAAACAAAGGAGAGGAGGTGATAAGGTTGCTTGGCGTAATGGGTTTTGTCTGTTTTTCGGATTCCTTGTGTCTTTCTGTAGTAAAACTGTAAGCTTTGGAGTCAGTAGAGTGAAATTTAATTTACAAGATTTAAAAAAAAGAAGAAAAAAGAACAAATAATAAATGAGAGGTGATTGGTTGGGAGGCATCTGTGCATGTGCGTGTTGTCCACTGACTTTCGGCCCACCCACAGCCTTAGTTTGTTAGGAAGTGACCTCACGCACCACCTAGAGAGGCTGAAATTTAACCACTACAAGCAACTATTTACGTCGATTGTCAACTCTTCACGTGTAAATGGATTTTTTTTCCCCTCTCTTGTCATTATTAGTTTGGATTTATCGCATGATTTGAAAACTTGATTCAACTTATATTTTTAAAATTTTAATTTTTTTCATGTTAAAAATTAATATTTTAATGTTTTTAAATTATTTTAATGTGTTAATCTCAAAAATAATTTTTAAAAAATAAAAACACATTATTTTGATGCATTTTTAAATGAAAAGCATTTTAAAAAACAATTAAATTATATTTTCAAACACACTTTAGTGTCGACAGAGGATACCATATTGTTCGGATATTTTTTTTAGCATAAAAAGAAGCATTCATGAGTAACTAATATTTTTCCAAATGGAAAAGAAATTTAAACAGGGCAAAAGTTGATTTAATATAATTTGGTTAATTTGTAGGGTTTAAAAGTAACTTGAATCATCGGTAAAAATATAATATGACTTAAAAAAAATTAATGCGACATGGTTTTAAAAAAATATTAAAATGACAACTTATTATATCGATCCAAATCAACCATGTTAATCTAAATATACAACTTGAGTTATAAGTTATGAGACATTGATTCATATAAAACAAATAAAAATAAATTATAAATTCCAATTCTCAGCTAACTCAATGCAGAGGGAAGAATTCAAGAAAAAGAAAAAAAACAACCCAAGATAACTTACCGAATCCATGACTTGGATCATTAGACCAAAATAACCTCATCATCAAAAATAAATTATGAAATCTAAATCTTAATCAACCAAATGTTGAATGATAAAATTGAAAAAAAATTAATTTTAAAAAAATAACATAAAATAATTCGAGTCAACTCAAGCGAACCCACCAAATTCATGATCCAAGTTATGACATTGAGATAACCTCATAGAAAATAAATCTAAAAAATAATCTGAGTTAACTTGGGCTAACTTGTCAAGCCTATGACTCGGGTAATGAGATTAGGATAATCTCATATAAAACAAATCAAACAAATTATGAATTTCAATTCTCAACAAACTCGTTTTTTGAATGATGAAATTGAAAAAAATAATCTAAAAAAAAAGACATAATAAAATGACCTGAGTCTACCCGGGTTTACTCGCAAAACATATGATCCAAATCATAAAAACAAGATAACCTTGTAAAAAATAAATCAAAACAAATGATAAAGCTTAATTCTAGTCAACTCAGTGTTGAAGATGTCAAATGATGAAATTAAAAAAAAATACAATTTAAAAAAATAACAAAAAAATCGAGTCAATTGGTGAATTTTCCAAACTTGTGACATAAGTTACGAGATTGAAATAATCACATAGAAAAGCAAATCACAACAAATTATAAAACTCAATTTCTAATAAATTCAAATGTTGAATAGTAAAATTAAAGGGAAATATAAATTTTAAAAAAAAAAAGGTAAAAAAAATTATTATAATAAATAGTGTTTGTAAGGCGGTGTAAAATAAAAATAATACATCTTTTAGTTTTTGTTAATTATATGAAAGATAACGAGAAAGAAATCTTTTGTTAATGTGGAAGATAAACTACATTACGAATTGAATTAAAAATTACTTTTAAACACATAAAAAAATGCTAGTATTATTAATTTGTTTTTTTAGATTGGAGAAGTTCTTTTTATTAATTATACCTTAATGACTAGTTATTATTGCTAATAAAACATAGTTTTTGTTTTTATATAAAACTCATATAAAATATAAGATGAAAAAAAAACTAATTTCTTCAAAGTATTATGCAAATAAAAATAATGTAAAGGGATCAATATCTAAAAACAAAGTTGATTTAATTTGTTTTTTTTTTTAAAAAAAAAAGGGGACATAAAATCAATGTTTAAATATAAATAATTAATGAAAATGAATAAAAAATCAAAAAACAAAAAGGTCAATAGTTGATGAGCCAAGCCCACGTACCTCACCTTACTTATTAAATAGTGCATGCCTGAGTCTGAAAGCCCAGGCTCACACCTTGATTTTTGTGTTTTGTTTTGTGTGTTTCTTTAAGTGTGGGGCAACTTGTCGTCTGCTCCAATATTTTCTTCTCTATTTTTAAGGAGGATGGTAGGGTGGAGGTAATTTATCATCGACCGGTATTTTTCCGATCACCTCCAATGATAAAAATAAAAATAAAAATGGGGTCCTCGTTTTTGGACCCCAACAACCTAAATTTCAATTCATTTTTATTTGAAAACATTTTCAAAACACAATATAAATCTTAAAAAACTACTTAACAACCCTAAATCACTCTAAAGAAATAAAAATCAATCAAATAAAGAGTCTGTTTGGCAACGCGTTAACGATTGTGTTTCTTTAAAAACACATTTATTAAGTGTTTGGTTACAGATTCTTAAAAAATCAAAAAACATGGGTCCCACCATTTATATGCGGTAGGATCACGATTTTGGCGAAGCAATAAAATACTGCTTTTTTCACAAGTTTCAACCTGTGGTTGGAACTCTCTAGACTCATTAGTGGCTAATTACCAAAACACACACATCTGTTCTCGTTCAATTCATTTCCCTTCCCATTTGCTCTTCTCCTTCTCATTTTTTCTTCCATTTGCATTCATTTCCCTTCCCATCAGCCCTAATTACACAACAACTCCATAGTAAAAACCATTATTGTTGCATAACCCAATAAACTGATGACTCCGTCTCTCTCTGCACATTCAATTATCATTCATTTCTCTTTAACAAAAGGAAATGAAGAACAACAACAACCCTTTGCAACAACCCCGAAATATATATATAGATCGAGCTTGATTCAAGCTCCAGAGGTCAAATTTACATCGGGTTAGTTCACTACTCTGTTCTTAGTGAAAATTTAAGTTAATTGTTGCTTATTTCAGTGAGATCTGTTTACCCCCTTTTGTTTAATTACTTTTAGTTCACTCTCGAGAGTTTTGTATACTAATTTTTCCTTCGTTTCTGAAGCATCAACACAAAAAGAAGACGTTGATCAACCTGTCTTCCTGCCTTCAACAACCCCACCACAGATATCAACATCGTGCTTTATTCAAACACCTCAGCTGCAATTTCCAAAGGGTATTGTGCTTACTTCACTGGTCCTTTAGTAAATTTAAGATTTTTTTTGTTTATTGTAGTGAAATTGACCTGTTTATGCTCATTTTAATTCACTAGTATTTTACTTTCGGCAGCCATTACTGCTAATTTTTCATTATTTTTATTCCTTCAATTTATCTGCAGTTATTTGTTTGTTCGGTGTGTTCTGCTGATTGTTACCAAATAATTGTAATTAGGGCACAATTAATTTCAGTAGCTACAGCAGAACATCCCCTACTTTCTTTGTTAAAATCGTTTTGTGGCATTCTGCATATTGCTAACAATAATGTTTATATATATATATATAGAACATCCCATGTTAATTGATGACAAACAATTATAGGATTATGGCACAGTGGCTAGGTTTTTAGGTTGATGACAAACCTTCTGTTAAGTTCCTTAGTTCATAAAAGAATTAAAAGATCTCTTATATTCAATTACTGAGACGTATGTATTGTTCTACATTATATATGTGAGGCTGTTAAAGGAGATAATGGAAATGTCTATCTATCTGTTATAAGAGATAAGAATTACATGTGTAAACGTAATTAGCAATACTAGGTCTGTGCAAGGATAAGGATCACTAGCAACTTGAACGTAGAGGAGAATAACTCTGCTGCAGGTTATTTTAAACGTATAGAAGAAGACCTCTGCTGCAGGTTATTCAGAGTAGAGATTGATGTTTGATGATGTTTGATCTTTATCCTTTATCCTTATCATTCCCCCGCAAACTAGCAGGGAGTTCCAACACTGAGAGTTTGTCCCTAAGAAAGCAGAATCGATCAATAGTATGCCCCTTTGTAAATATATCTGCAGGTTACGGGACATAGGGAACGTGGTGTAAGATTATGTCGTGGTTTGTCACCTTCTCTCGAACAAAGTGGTAATCCACTTCAATATGTATAGACCGTGCATGAAAAATGGGATTGGAAGCAAGAGCTAGAGCACTGACATTGTCACACCATACAGTGGGAGCAGATGCAAGCGAAATTTGCAGCTCACACAAGAGCATTCGTAGCCAATATACTTCAGCTGTGACTAATGCCAAGCACCGATATTCTGCCTCTGTACTGGATTTGGACACTATAGGTTGTTTCTTTGCGGACTAAGAGATGAGATTAGGACCCACATACACACCATAACCACACGTTGATCTTATATCGTCAGGATCGCCTGTCTAATCAAAATCACAGTAAGCATTAACAGAAAAGGATCGGGGTTTGTAGAAAAGACCATAATCAAGGGTATGCTTTAAATATCGTAGCACTCAGTTGGCCGCAGTTCAATGAGTAAGCAATATCAGGCCGGGTGAGAGTAACATACTGCAAGGCACCACTGTTTGCCTATATTCAAAAGGATCGGGGAGAAGTTCTCCATCAAATTTAGACAATTTGGAACCCGAAACATATGGAGCTCGATATGGACGAATGCCAATAAGTCGGACACGATTTAATAAATCAATGATATATCTTGTTTGCCGAAGATGAAGACTAGAAGAATTGCGTGTGGCTTCAATACCCAGAAAATATGCCAGCTGCCCGAGATCCTTTATTACAAACTCAAGTTACAGGTTAGAGATAATAGATGTAATGAAGCTGTGATCGTTGAAGGTGACAAGGATATCATCCACATATACTAATAAAAAGGCATGAACTGAGTCTTGATGATATGTGAACAGAGATGGGTCAACCTGTGAGCTGAGAAAACCAAGAGATAAGAGAACAATAGATAATCGAGTAAACCAAGCCCGAGGTGCTTGCTTCAAGCCATAGATTGACTTATGAAGTTTACATACAAACTGGGGATGAACAGGGTCTTCAAAACCTTTTGGCTGGGCCATATAAACCTCTTCTTCTAAGATGCCATGAAGAAAGGCGTTGGAAACATCTAGTTGCCGAATATCCCAGTTGAAGGAGATTGCAGTTGCAAGAACCATACGGACAGTAGATGGTTTGATAACAGGGCTGAAAGTTTCATGAAAATCAATACCACTTCTCTGTAAATAACCAACATCCACTAATCTTGCCTTGTGCCGATCAATATTGCCATCGAGTCTGCGTTTGAGCTTAAATACCCATTTGCATGAGACCACATTTTTATAAGGGGGACGAGGGCACAATGACCATGTTTCATTCTTTAGCAACGCCTGAAATTCATTGGCCATTGCTGCATGCCATTCAGGTATAGCAGCGGCTTGAACATAAGTACGAGGCTCAGAGAGTACCACACCTGCATGCAAAGCTCGAAGAGGGTGACAAGTAGTGTAGTGTAGTTGAAAGTCAGGAAAAGTACGGGGTTTAGAATGTCCAGTTTGAGATCTAGTAAGCATACGAGAAGAAGAATGAGGAAGAGATAGTGCACTGGCAGAATGATCAGAACATGTAGTGTCATGAGAAGCATTCGAAACAATAGCCAAAGATGTGTTTGAAAAAGGGTGGATGGGGACGGTTTCAGGATGTCCATCGGGGAGAGTTGGTGTGTGGAGTAAAGATGATGCATGAGAGGAGGTAGCAGGTTGAGGGAAAGGAAGGGGGGAACTTTGATGATCGGGTAAGATGCTGTTAGGAGAGTTTTGATTGGGTGAAGCATTGTTGGATAAGACACAGGGAAAAAATTAAAAGAATGAGAAGAGGGAGGTAAAAACAGAATATTCGAAGTACCTGAGGAGTCCAAGCAAGTGGCAGAGTCAGTGAAAATGGATTGGTCACGTGCAGGAAAAATACCTTCGTCAAAGATCACATTTCAAGATATGTATACCCGCTTGGAGGATGGATCAAAGCATCGAAAACCTTTGTGATTAGAGCAGTAACCAATAAAAATGCAAGGTTTGCTACGGTAAGATAATTTATCAACTGAGTAAGGACGAAGGCATGGAAAACATTGACAACCAAAGGTACGAAAATAGGAAAAATCAGGGGAACGCTGAAAAAGGCGTTCATAGGGTGAAGAGTAATCCAAAACCTTGGTAGGTAAGCTATTAATGATGAAAATAGACGTTAGAAAAGCATCGACCCAAAATCGTTTAGGTAAGCCAGATTGGGCAAGGAGAGTGAGTCCCATTTCCATAATATGACGATGTTTTCTTTCAGTGAGGCCATTTTGTTGGGATGTGTGTGGACATGAAAACCGATGAAAATTCCATTGGTAGTTAAAAATTGCTTAAAAATGGTAGAACAATATTCACCCCCATTATCACTTTGAAATTGTTTAATGGTGTAATTAAATTGTTTTTCCACTAAAAGCTTAAAATTAACAAACGTTGAGTAAACATCAGATTTATGAGAAATAGAAAAAAGCCAATAAAAACGAGTGTAGTCATCAATAAAAATTACATAATACTGATAACCATTTGAAGATGGAGTAAAAGTAGACCACACATCAGAATGAATTAATTCGAGAGGGGTTGTGGATTCTCTTGAAGAATCGAAAAAGGGAAATTGTTTAGATTTGCCCAATTGACAAGACACACAAATACCCTATTTATTTTTGGAATCAGTAATGGGAAGAGAAAATTTAGAAAGAACACGGTTTAAAATGTTTGCCGAAGGATGTCCCAAACGACAATGCCAAGTGGAAGTAGAAGCCTTAACACCAACAATCATAATAAGAGCATGGAATTTGGATGAAGGAAGTTGACGAAGGTTGATTGGGTACAATCCATTTTCACTTGGCCCCGTCAAAAGCGTGTTCCCCGTCAAGATGTCCTTCATAGAAAAATGAGTGCCGGTGAGTTCAAAGAGAACATTATTATCTTTGCACAATTTATTAATAGAAAGGAGCTGAGCCGAAGCTTGAGGACAACAAGCAACATCTTTTAAAGTGAGAATAGAGGAATGAGTTTGAATGGAAGCAGTGCTAGTATGTGATATATTCAAACATGTCTCGTTACCTACACCCACTGAATCATCACCATTATAAGGTTGAGACGTTGCAAGATTGGCTAGATCTGAGGTTACATGAATGTTGGCACCACTATCAGCATACCATTGATTTTGATTGAGATAAGTGGTATTGGCCTCAACAACCATAACAACTAATTCTATTGGAGGACGACGTCCCTGAAAAGAATAGTTCATTCGATTAAAACAATCGAGAGTTTGATGTCCTTCTCGTTTGCATATCTGACAGGGAGAACGAGAACGAGAGGGAGTGGACATAACAGTTAAGGATGAGGATGACAGATGTGATAATGGTTGCCGAAATTAAGAAAGAGCAGGACTGGAGCTTTTTGATGTCCCAGAAAACTGAATCTTATTACTGGTATGGGAGCCTGATTTTGAACCAGGTTTATACGAATAGAAAGCATAAGACCCCGCCAACAACTCTGCATGGAAGTATGAGAATGACATAGATTTTTCTTTAGCAAGAAGCATATATGTTGTCACAAAAGAATGAAAAGAAGAATTAAGACCATTGAGAACAAATATAATTAAATCTGAGTCATCAATTGGTTTGCCAACAATAGATAATTCATCAGCAAGAGACTTGACGGTATCGAGAAACTGTTGGCACTGCATGGAACCTTGCTGTAAAGATTGCAGCTTTCTCTTGATAAGAGAAATACGAGATGTAGAGGGTGCAACAAAACATGCACCAAGGGCTTGCCAAGCAAGCCGAGACGTCTCAAGACCATAAATGGTGGAAACCACCGTAGGAGATAATGAAGATATAATCCAGCCAAGAATCGTTTGGTCTTTATACTGCCAAACTACATAACCAGAATTAAGAATGCCTTGGTTTTTATGTTCTGTGCTGGTAAATTTGGGAGGACTGGGTTCAGAACCATCAACTATGCCCATAAGGCAATAGTTGCGGAATAAAGGAAGTAACTGAGCACTCTATGCAAGAAAGTTTGTACAATCAAGTTTAATGGAAATAACTTGAGCTGGAAGATGAAATGCAGCGGAAGAGGAGGAAGAATCTGTAGTGAGAGACATTGGATCAATAGAAGCGTGAGCTTGAACTAGCTCTAATACCATAAAAGAATTAAAAGATCTCTTATATTCAATTACTGAGACGTATGTATTGTTCTACATTATATATGTGAGGCTGTTAAAGGAGATAATGGAAATGTCTATCTATCTGTTACAAGAGATAAGAATTACATGTGTAAACGTAATTAGCAATACTAGGTCTGTGCAAGGATAAGGATCACTAACAACTTCAACGTAGAGGAGAATAACTCTGCTGCAGGTTATTTTCAATGTAGAGAAGAAGACCTCTGCTGCAGGTTATTCAGAGTAGAGATTGATGTTTGATCTTTATCCTTTATCCTTATCAGTTCACACTACACAACATGTAATTTTTTTTGAACTAGTTCCTTAGTTTTTTTTTTCATCCCTTATTAGCATTAAAGCTTTATTAATCTATATTGAATTGTGTTTTGAATTCTATCTTGCATTGTCAACCATTCTGCTATATATAATTTATTTATTTATGTTTTCATTCCTTGTCAACATTCAACCTTTTGTTATTCTTTGGTTGATCTTTTGTTGCACATGTAATTTCTTGTTCTATTACTATTGTATTAGAGATAATTAGCATTCAATCTCTTGTTCATTTGGTTATTTGTTTGTTTATTTTTTCATTGCATTGTCAACCATAAGCAATGGATGGGTCTGACACACATGACAAAGCTTCTTGGAGCAAGGCAATGTTGCACACGTTTTGCGACATTTGCATTACAGCTATTGAGAGAGGCATGAGACCAAACACATATTTTGACAAAGCTGGCTGGAAATTTGTCGTACAGTCATTCAAAGATCAGACATGCCTTTCATTATCAAAATCTCAGCTTAAAAACAAATGGGATGGGATTAAAAAGGACTGGAGGGTATGGAAGAAATTAATAGCTGAAACTGGAGTTGGTTGGTCTACTGAACTTGGGACCATCTCAGCAACTGATGAATGGTGGCAATCAAAAATTCAGGTTAGTTTGCTGATTTGCAATAGCCTCATAATTTTTTTTTTCATGTTGTATTATTTATTCACCTAGTATCATTCCTAATTACATCTAGCTGTCATTGCACAGGAAATGAGAGGAGCAAAGAAGTTTAGGCATGTCGGCATAGAGCCCTCGTTGTGTGCCAAGTACGATATCATGTTTACTAACATAGTGGCCACGAGAGAATATGCTTGGACTCCCTCACAAGGACTCTTATCAGATGAAGATAATGTGGCTTCTGGAATGAGGAATACAACCAATGAGGATACTAATATGGAAGAAGGAAGTGGCGACTCTGAAGAGGATGCAATCCCTGATTTCACACGTGATGTTAGCAATATGGTTGGTGGAAGCAATGTCGCAAATAGTAGCAGCAACCCCAGCAGTTCAAAGAGAAAGGGTGCACATCAACCTACACCTCAATTGCGAAAAAAGAAAAGGGGAACTGGAATGGGAGCAGTACTAGTTGCACGTCTGGATAAACTTGTTGAGACTGTCTCCATGCCTAGAGGGATCACAGCTCCTTGTAGAGATAAAAAAAGGTTGTAGCATTGAAGAGGTAATGCAAGAACTGCACTCTATTGATGGAGTTGCATTTGGTAGTGCATTGCATACCTTTGCAACTAAATTCTTCTGTGCGAGGAGCAAGAGGGAGATGTGGGCTGCAATGGGTTGTATTGACAGAAAAATGTCATGGCTGAAAATTATGTTTGACCAACACAGATAAACTTAGATGGACAAGGTCAGTTTTTATCTTTTAACCCTATTCTTGTCTTTGCATTTATGTTGAATTTGTAGACAAGTAATATATTAATTTGTCTAAAATATTTTCAACTGGTTTTGCAGACTTCTGTGCTGCAATTGTTGCTGGAATTAGAAGGAGTTGCCGATGTTTTGGTGTATTTATGTAGCTAAGTTTTTGGAACACCACAACCATGTATGTTTTGCTATATATGTATGACTGAATAGTTGTTGGGTTGCAATTTCATGGATGTTAATTTCTGAATTGTAGACTTTAAATATGTGGATGCTTAACTTTGAATGTTATGTTTAGCTTGTTAAAGTACTCCTTTTCAGTTTGGTTACTTGAAGTTGAATGGTTGGTGATAATATTGTATGAAACTGTTGAGACTATTGCTTGTTGGTATCATACTTTGAATGTTTGGTTAGTTGCTTTGGAATGGAAGGTTTAGGTTGCTAATTTCAAAAATTTCAGTTGGTGTATGCCACATTTGAATGTTTAGTAACTTGCTTTTGAATGGTAGCTTTTGAAAGTTAGGTAACAGTTTTTTGGAATATTACATCAATTATTATGTATTTGTATATAAATAGCAGTAGCATTGGAAGTTATTCACTTCCATATTGACAATTGCTTGGTAGAAACCGAATGTGTTAGTACATTTGAATCAAGAATGTTTGTTTGTAATTGTTGGTGTTGCTGATTGCTTATTTATACATCAGTAATAGGTAAGTTCCATCTAATTCCATTTAGTTCCATCTGTAACAGGTTAGTTTCTAAGGTTTTCAAATGTTTGTTTATGGAGTTCATTGGGATAGTGAAGGGTAGAAAATTGTCAGTTTTGGGAATGAAATTTTTTAATCTCTTGATGTTTATGGGTTTTCCAAAGTCAGGTTAGTTTTCATTTAGCTCCACACGCAGAAATCAGTTATGGGAATGGAATTTTCAATGCTGTATGGTTCAAAAAATTTGTGTGTGAGTTGTTCATGGCTTTTAGGGAATTAGACTTTTTTGATCTTTGAACTTCTATTTTTTATCTCTTGATGTTATGGTTTTTCCAAAGTCAGTTAGTTTCCATCTATATCCACACGCAGAAATCAGTTCTGGAAATGCAATTTTGAATGCTCTATGGGAAAAACAATGTGTGTGTGAACTGCTGATTATATCTGGAATTGGACTGAAGTTAGCTCTTAAACTTATATTTTTTAGGTTGTTTATAGCAAGTGGAATTATAAATTTATATTAGAGATAATAGGCATTTTGGAAAAAGAAATTCAATTTCACTATCAAAGGAGGTAAAGGACTGAATTGCAAATAAATATTGCGTTATAAAATTTACATGCCGAGCAAAATTTCATAAAACATGGACAAATTGAACAATAACACTTATTTCGGTTTGCATTATCCATTTGTGTTTTTTTGTAAAAAAGTCATACAATTTTCAATTATTCACAATTTTTTTTTATGGCATGATAGATATGGATTCACACTGGTTTTCAATACTGTTTGATGGAGATTATGATGATGTAATGAATAACATTGCCGATTACGTTAATTATGGGAATTCTTCTGTAAACGATGGAGATTGCAGTGGTAGTAACAGTTCTGATACTGACGACAACGATGACGATTCAGATGAAGAAGGTGAGCTGTTTTGGGAAAGGGAGTTTGATGATCAGAAATTGATTTTATGCACGGTAGGTGCCATAGCTTTATATATATATAAGGAGCCTTGTATGGATTCATACAACACTGTAATGCAATGGTTGACAGAAATTCTACATGGACATTGGACGCGCTGTGTAAACATGTTTAGGATGGATGCGCCGACATTTCAAAGTCTGTGCTTTAAACTTGAAAACCAATATGGGTTAATGGCATCTAGAAGAATGTGTGTTTTTGAAAAAGTTGGAATATTTCTTTATACAATAGCTTTAGGTGCTTCCAACAGGGAAGTTCAAGAGAGATTCCAACATTCAGGAGAAACAATTAGTAGGTACTTTAATGAAGTTCTTAGATCAGTTTGTTCGCTTGCTACAGATTTAATTCAACCTGCAGATCCCGGGTTCGTAAACACACCGAGGGAAATTGTGAACAATCCGAGGTACATGCCACATTTCAAGGTAATGCCGTTAATCGTATTTGTTAATGGTGATTCGTATTTCATGAATTTGTGAAATTAATTTTTTTTGTCAGCTGAAATTGATGTTATTTTGCTGGTTTATCGTATATTTGCATTGTGTAGGAGCTATCGACGGTACACATGTGCGTGCATGTGTTTCTTTTGAAAATTAAATTTCATTTATCGGGCGAAAAGGTGTGTTGACCCAGAATGTTATGGCTGTATATAGCTTTGACATGCAATTCACATTTGTTTGGGCGGGTTAGGAAGGTAGTGCACATGATACACGAATGTTTCTCGAGGCAATTGACAATCCACATATAAAATTTCCTAAGCCACTAGAAGGTAGTAATACGTGTTTATGTGTGTCTGTATATATGATAAGTAATGTTATTTTGTTTTTTCAATTTTCAATTTAAAACAATTATATGTTTTTTCAGGGAAATACTACTTGGTTGATTCAGGATATCCTAATGAATATGGATTTTTAGGTCCATATAGAGGTCAGAGATATCATTTGGAAGAATTTAGGAGGCGAGGACAACCACAAACTCGTGAAGAAATTTTCAACCGTATGCACTCTTCATTACGTTGTGTGATAGAACGAACATTTGGAGTTTGGAAAAAAAGATGGCGAATTCTACAGAATATGCCATCCTTTAATTACAAGACACAAGTTCAAATTGTTGTCGCATCCATGGCAATTCATAATTACATTAGAAGAACTTCAATGCAAGATGTGGCATTTATGGAGTTCGATCGCCATCCTGATTTTGTGCCCGATGATTTTCTAATTGATGTGGCTTCACATTCACAAAGCCAAGGACACCAAAGGCCTTGCGAATGGATTACGTACGTGATGAGATTGCTGCAAGTTTAATGACACAATTATAAATTATTGTTCTAATATATTAGGTTTATTTGCAAAAATTTATTGGTTGTAATGTTAATTTTATGAGATTGTTCATTAGTATTATGAATTAAGTCCTTTTAGGTAATTATACAATAAAAAAAAATTGAACCACAATTTTTAACCAAACACATTAAACAACTTTTTCTTCAACCTCAATTTCAACCACAGTTTTAACCAAACATATATTTTTACAAACAAACCTCAACTAAAAGCACTTTTTTATTAAAGTATTTTTTCATACCATAACATACCACAACAACCACCACAATACCAAACGCACTAAAAAAGCCACATGGAACCCAATCTATTTCCTCCACCAAGGCAAAATCCACCTTAATTGAACTTTTATATCAAGAAACAAATCCATTGACACTAAAATTCTTCATTTTCTTGATTGAAATTTAACAAACCGACAACTTTCTTTCTTATTTATTTATTTTTTCAATGATTTTATTTCTCATTTCTCAAACACAAAAACTAAAAAATAAATAAAATAATTAAACTTTTTAACCAAAATCAAAATTTTAAAAACTTTCCAATTAGCCAAGCATTTTCTCAATGCATGTTTCACATTGTGCATAACCATCTCTCTCTCTCTCTCTTTTCCTGTTATAATATATACTTTTTATTATAAAATTAGATTACAAAAAGATTAAATAAACAAATTGATAAAAAAAAAAAGGACGCAAATGAAAATAAAAAAGTTGGGGAGAATCTTCATTGTTGATAACAATAGTGAACCAATCCCGTTTATTTTAATATATTTAGTAATTATCTAGAATCTAACAGGAAAATATTTAACTTTGATTTCTAAAAACTGATGCAAGAATATCCAGCTTTAAAGCATCTTTTTGTTGGGTTTAAACTCCCATTAGATATAAAAAATGAGAATTTAAAAATTTTAAAAATATTTTAATATATTTTTAAATATAAAATATTTTAAAACACAACAGCTATTATATTATTTATGAAATATTCAAATAAATTATTTAGTGTAACTATCTTCGAAATAGAAGATGGTTTGTGAAATTTACTCATTGTATAAAATAAATAAATAAATAAATAAAATATTTTTTTCTGAATTTTTTTCCAAAATTAATTTTATTAATGAAATAATAATCTATATGTGGAAAAAATGAAATATATTAATTGATAAAGTAGTTATTAAAGATTTAATTTAGTTATTTTTTAAGACTTGAAAATAATTTATCATATTTATTTGTGAAAGTTATAAAATAAAATAAAAACTTCAATAAGATCATGGAAGCTAATTATTTATTTTGGAACTAATTATAAATAAATTAAATAATATAAATGAATGGATTTTTAACACAAATTAATTATTTTTATTATTAATGAATAAAGAATTAATAAAATAATTATTTTCTTACCATAAATAAATGGGAAATCTTATTATTGTTATAATTTAAAGAGTATTAGATTATTATTTTTATGTCTAGATATACATGAGGCAAAGATAAAGATATTATTGTTACGTGTCGTCCCGTATTTATTTTACCAAGTGCAAAAAAAGAACAGTTGTCCACCGGAGTCGAAGGTGTTCCATCCTGTTCAGTCCATTCGAGAGTCCCGTCCGGCAATCCTCTGCACTCTTTATCAAACGCAACTAAATGTCTGCTTTTATTGAAGCTAATTCATAACTGTCTTCTTCTTCTTCTTTTGTTTTTTTAATTTTTTCAAGTAAATCTCTCACTCACATAAATTATATGCAATGAAAAATCACTGGGCTGTCTGAAATTTTGAAACTTAGAATTCATCAGCCACCATTCATGACTTCCAAGTTTTTATCTGACGGGGATTTTCACAATATTGGTTAACTTAATAAGAGTCAAGAATTTATGACGATGGCAAGAGGTAGATCTCATTGAAGGATGATGATAGTGTCTCGCCAAGTCGTCAAAAATTAGATAAATGGTGAGGGCGGCTTATAGCAATAATATTAGATTATTCTCATATTAGATTATTCTATTGATCAGTATAGTATCTTATCACAGAGATATTTGTTGACTGGTTTAATCAGCACGCTGATCTTATATCTGTAATGCCACAAATCAGAGGGGATGCATGAAATGACAAAATGGAGTTTTTTTCTGTCTCTGTTACTATGCATTTTCAATACCAGAACTTGCTTCTCCAATGGGAGTGACACCCTTTCTGTGGGCAGTCTCTATCCGTAACTCAGAGTTTAATATCTGAAGGTAGAACATTTACCTCGGAATTTGGTGTTAGAATTTTGCGGATAAGATTGTTGTTTGGGTAGCAAATAGGGAGAGCCCTTTAAATCCTGCTTCTCTAAAGTTTGATGAATTCCTAAAGATGTCGAATCTTACATTACCAACAAATTCAAAAGCACATGAAGCAACTAATGCTACAAGATGTGAATTGGATTGCTTGGGAAGTTGCTCTTGCACGGTTTTTGCCTATAATAACAGTGGGTGTTTCGTATGGGAAGGAGATCTTGTGAACTTACAACAGCTAGCTGGGGAAGGTGTTAGCTGGGCTGGAGCAGATATTTACATCAAACTTGCCGCTGCTTAGCTTCAAGTTGAGAATGGTGCTGGAAAAGGTGATGATAAGACATTAGCTCCTTGCTGTTAAAGAATAATATAAATTATATTTTAGGATTTCATTTAATAGTTTAAATTTTCGGGTTGAGATGATTCTTTAATATGATATCAAAGTTTTGAAAACCAAGCAATCACGAGTTTGCATTTAAAGGTTTAGATGACCCTCGTCGTCAGAGTTTAGGAAGTTCAGAAAAGCCTTACTAATGCTACATGTACCATTACTTTTTTAGTAGCGTCACACCTGCTTTGGAGCATTTCACAATCAAGCTCGCTCCCCGGAACTTCAAATATTTCTGGTATGTTTCGGACAAGTCAAATTAAATTTCACAAGGGTTTTTCGTTCATTTAATAGGGCAAATTATCCAACGGAGTGGAAGTAGCAGTGAAGAGGCTTTCAAAAAGATCTGGGCAGGGGCTCGAGGAGTTCAGAAATGAGACCATGGTAATTGCCAGACTCCTGCACAGGAATCTTGTCAGGCTGTTGGGTTGCTGCATTGAACCGAAGCAAACACCAAGAAGATTGTTGGAACGTAGCAAGTTTCTTAGAAATTACTCAAACTTGTCTTCCATTCTCCAGTACATGACACTTCAGCATAATTGCACTGACTTTTACAAATATTAGTGGCTATATGTCCCCTGAATATGCCATGGACGGTCTCTTCTCAATAAAATCCGACGTGTTTAGCTTCGGAGTATTGTTACTTGAGATTGTAAGCGGCAGGAAGAATACTGGTTTCTACCACAGAGACTCCCTCGATCTTCTTGGACATGTGGGTTTTTTTCTTTTCTGTCCCCTGCTCTGTTCCTGCCGGGATTTTATTTGATACCTTGGCCCTCGCTAATCTTTACACTACTGATGCAACATTTTCTTTGGTTGATTATATGCATGGAAGACATGGAATTGTAGCAGAGCTTTGGACTTGATGGATCCAGTCCTGGGGGATCCTCCTGCAACTCGTGTGCTCTTGAGACACATTAACATAGGGCTTCTTTGTGTCCAAGAAAGTCCAGCAGATAGGCCTACAATGGCGGATGTTTTCTCCATGATTGTAAATGAACATGCACCCCTCCAAGCACCTAAACAGCCTGCTTTTGCTATAGGCAGAAACATGGGAGACACGAGTTCTGCAGGATTTCCTTCTGTGAATAATGTGACAGTTACGATGATGGATGCCAGATAACTGTTCTCAATACCAAGACATCACTGGTTTTACATTTATAGATAGTTTTTTTGTTATAAATTTCGAGATATCTTAATGCTGCTATTTAAATCATCTATTCATTACAAAGTTCAGAAAAAAAAATGAATGGATTTTTGGAACTTAGCAACTACAAGCTTTTTGCCCGCGCTACGACGTGTGTTTTTTTAGTCTAAAAAATATATTAAAATATTAAAAAGTCAAGAATTTGTTGCATAATAGCCGAAATATTTCTGGAATTAAGTCATGTAACCAAAACCAAACGCACATTAAACAATAATAATAAAAAAAACTCGGAAGAGAGAAATGAAAGAAGGGGAAGGCGAAGAGGGAGGGGAAGGGTTTGAAGAATGGGATGCTGATTTCTTAGATCAGTTAATCCAAGTCGAGGAACTCGCTCTCTCTTCTCAACTCCCTTCCTCCTCCGAATCTCCCCTACCTCCCACCACCACCACCACCAAACTCCCCTACCTCCCACCACCGCAACAACTGCAACAGGACTATCAAAATAATTCCATCAGCTACTCTCCTCCGCGTGAACTCTCTCAAAGACCAATTGAGTTCAGCATCAACAACAACAGCAGCAGCATTACATTTGATCGTTTTTCTAACGGATTCTCGCATGCGGCTCCTTCTACTTCTGCCTCCAAACATAATGCCAAAGACCTAGAAATTGATCGCCTAAAGGTTTTTTCTTTTATTTTGGGAATTTATTTTATTTGCTTCTTTCTTTGGATTTATATTTTCTTCCTTTGGGGCTTTATCCAATATCGGAACTTGACAGAGTTAACGTTACTTTAGATATTTTTTTGAGTGATAGATGTATGTGATACAATATCTTTCTCAAGGGAAAAAGGAATGAAATTTCTGATTCAGTTTTAATGGATTTTTCAATCTACAGAGAGAATTGGGACGCGCATCAAAGCACCTTACAGATTTGGCAAGTCTTTTTCTTTTTCCCACCCTATCACAATGTTTCAAGTGTTTATCTATGCTTGATTTTCTTTTTCTTTTTACCCCTCTACTTATTTTCTTAATTATCTAGTCTTTCAAGCTATTTTTCATTGATTTTGCACTGAATTATGATTTTTCATTGGTTTGTTTATTTGAATTTTTTTTTCTTTTTTAATGGGGTTCTGTTTTAATGAATTGCTAATCCATTTCAGGAACAAGAATGCTTTGAACTTAGGAAGGATAGAAGGAAAAGAGACGAGCAAATTAAATCTTTATATGCCGATACTGAAGAAAAAGATGTGCATATTCACAGCCGAAAAAAGACAAACTTGTGAGTTTTTTTGGTATTACTTATTTTTTTCCAACTATCTTGGTTATTTATCTGAGTAGATGGGTATGTGATATTGCATGTATGGCGTAGAGATTATTATCTCTACTCAAACACCACCTTAGGTCCTGCCAGTCTTACCCTGCAATGCCAAATCCAGCTCACAGTTTGGCTGCCTCAGAGTGGTTAGCTAGCTATTAGATGTTCTTGGTGGCATTTTTCTTCTAAGTTAGTCTGTTTGAAAGATTTCTCTAGCAATGGCCTTGGTTATTTCTTTTTCTTTTTTTCTTTTCGTCTTCACATTGACGTTATCTATTTAGCTTGTCTGATATAAAATCACAATTGGACAGTGGCCCCTTTTTAATTGTTGTGATTTACACTTTACAAATTCTTTGAATGGTTGGCTATAGTGGCAGGGAGCGTGGGGATCACAGCAAGGATGCTCATGGAATTTCCCAGCACTCTGAAAGTGCAAAACCTTTGGAGGGTCAGATTGATATAGGTGAGGTGCATGTGTTGGATAAACTTCTATTACCATAGTGTTTTCTTTTGTGTTGCCATATATTTAATTTTGACATGAAGCCACCGTGCTTTGTTTTTATGTTTATTAACAGCTTCTACATCCAAGGCCATAGGAGTTCAGACAGAGAGAAGCATTGATTTTACCAAAGTAGAATTGAAGAATGATTCACCTTCTCACGCTGAACTTTCTGAAATGTTGCTTGGAATCTGGGGCTCCACAAGTGAACAACAATTGGGAAGAAATCTGATCTCCAAGTTGTTCATGATGTGCCCAACAGATTTTCAGGTTCTTTTTGGGTGCATGAGCATGAATATGAATATGAATATGTCTTCCAAAGTACAAATGGACTATTTGCAAGACGAAAGCTCCTCTCATGCAGCTTTGCAGCATCATATGTGCTCTTTTCCAGCATCTGAAGCAGCAAAAGTTTCTCATCTGTATTCTGTATTGACGAAGGTATTGTATTGTAAAAAACTTCATGTGCTTTTAATTGGAGATAAAGATATATTTTAGGCCTTTATCATTGAGACACATCCCATGGTTTACAATTAAGGGATTTCTTTTAATAAGAAGAAAAAGTAAGGCGGATGTAGCTTAATAAAGGAAGAAAAATGGTTGCCAACCTTAGCCAAAAAAGACCTTACATTTGCTTGTGCCAGCAGTATTGACTGCCCGTGGTAATTGAATGGGAAACCATGTATGATTCACATGAGCTACAAGGATATTGAGATAGGTTTATATCCCTGCAGAAACATGAGGGCTAACTTTCTTTTGTGTGATGTCCCAAACCATTCCTTACATAAGGCATGCTTAAATTTTCCTTGGATGTCTCCATCCATTATTTTGAGCATCCAATTAGCTTGTTTTCTGTTTGATTCTTCTATATTGCAGATCAATAATGGAGTGCTACAGTTGGAAGCTCTGTTTAGATCTTTACTTGATTTTTGTGATGTCACACATGTGAGTTTCAGACTCTGTTTTTCTATACTTTGTGATTAAAATCCATTTTTGGTAATTGTAGTCAAATTCAATTATTTTCTTGTTATCTTGTTCTAAGGAATACTTTTCTTTCCGGGTACAGGTTGCCATTCTTTCCAGTTCTTTGCATATACTGCTAGCCTTTTTAAAGCAACTATTGAGTTTGGGAGCAAAATGGGGAGGGTAAGTTTACTATGGCTCACATGCCATTTTTTCTTTTTTTAAGTTCCTTCATGCCTTCAAAATAAATTACTGCGACTTTATGCACGCAACAACATCATGCCTTGTGATTTGGGTTAGAACTATCTTCATTAACTGTCTTGATGTTTTAATTTCTTTTACCTGTTCTGATCAAAATTTGGATACTATGCTATGACAATTATTCAACAGAAGGTGCTGACTGACACTTGTAATTGCACTGCAAATAACTTCCTGATTTGTTTCTTGTTCAATATTCAAAATTATAGATTGTCAAAATACCATTTAGAATCTATAATTATATGGGCATTGCTTGTATTGCATCTTGAATGAGGCTTTTAATAAATACAGAAAAATTTAAATGCCTCTAAAAGTAATTAGACCATTAGAACTTCCCAAATTACATAGAAGATCCCAGCTCTGGTCAATTTGATACACCAAATAAAATTATAGAATATCTTGAATTATGACTGACACTATTGAGCAGAAAACGAAGAGGAAATGGTTGGAAATTGTCAGTAACCAGGATAGTTTTGGCTGAGCCGAGTGCAGAAAAAATCAAGCAACAACCTGCATTTCTTAGTTTTGTCTGCAGTTCATAAGCATCAAATATTCACCTTCATATCTAGGTCATTACAAAACATCCTTTTGGCAAAAGGACTTGGTACTTTGTTTTCTGCATATCTGGTGCTCTTTAAAGTGATGCTCCTAAAAACTCCAAATTTGTGTTTGTGTTCTTATGAACTTTGATTTGATCTTTCCAGTGCACTCTACTCAGGGACAATATCAAGATTGAGGGACTTTGCTCCAGGGACAGCGTTGAAGGCCAGGATCTGTTTAGTATGAACAGCTACGAGGCATCAAATGTGGGCTGTAGTTCGCTCGGGATTAAATCTTTTTATCCAAAACACCTGTGCAAGAAACGGTGCTGGAGTGCTGAGATTTCCTCGCTGCTTTCTTCTGTAAACTGGGTTTTGTTGTTAGAAATGATGCTTCAGATTGCTGTGAGAAATACAGAAGAATGTGTGAGACTGGAGGCAGTCTCTATCATGAATGTGATTCTGATGAGTAGTAATGCTCAAACAGAGATGGAAAAGTGAGTTTTTGGTTTCATATTCTGTCAAAAAGAAATATATTTTTTTTATATATATTCTGAATGTAGTTTTTCTTCAAAAGGTTTGGTCAATCACCAATTTTTGAAAGCATAGCACAATTGCTAAAAGGGGAAGCTGGCCTACGTGTGCAAAAGGAAGCTCTCCATCTTCTATTCTTGTTGCTAAATTGTAAGTCTAGACCAATTTTGTTCCTTCTTACAGTTTGATTTTTGCTAGTTTTCCTTGTTTTTTCTTTCTGGCTAGAATCTTGCTGTAACGTCAATCTTGTCTGTCAAACTTCTTTATAATCTGTTAGGTTGTATCCAAGTTGATCTGCTCTCCCCATTTGATTATGATGTCTATCTTAGCTCCATTAGTTTGTAAACTAGCTTGGTCTCTATTTAGTGCCAGTATCAAATATTTTGGAAACTAACCTATTTTGTTGATTGTTGACTCCAAATGGATAAGCAGTAGTCAGTGTCTAGTAAAAAACTGGCAGACCAGGATTTCTTGCTTGCAAATACCAATTCATGAGCTTTGCTGGCGACTATATGCATGTTCTAGTTTTGTTAAAAGAAAGAAGCAAATCTATACCCTTAAAGTTGTAAAACATCTAATTACTAGAAAAGTTTTCTTTGATATTCAAATGCTCAGAATAAATTCATGTACACTAACTTGAAATATTTTATCTCAAATGCTCCTTTGTATCTGAAATGAGTAACAAATATATGCTAAGAAAGAAAGTCATGTCATCTGGCCATTCATAAATATTTGCTAGCATCCGATGGTTTCCTGCAATAACTGAATCCGATATCTTTTGTTGCAACATTCTGGATATAAAATGCATATTATGTGTTTTTGTAGTTTGGGTAGGGAAAGAGAAAATAAACCCTAGCTATTGAGAAGGGGTTCCTTGAATCCTCAGGGAGACCTAGAATACAATAGGAAAAAAATAATAGTCAAACTTTCAATAACCTATCACTCTTGTATGTCAAATATGATCAAATAAAATGTGTGGTGATGTAGCCAATGCCAAATAAAAATAATACCATTTAATAAAAACTACTCAGAAAGTCATATGTAGAAAATAAAGGTCCTAATTTCTATTTAATTGACCCCCCATCGATATACTTTGAGGATATTGCAACCATGCCCACCATTGTCCACCATTGTTTTTTTACTCTTATTTGGTTATCTTTCATCTAGTTGAAAAGTTTGAACAATTAGAAGAAGCTGTTGTTTCACACTGCTTCAATAATTATGTTTCTCTTAAGTGCTGTATACAGTGGGTTATGGTTAATTTTTACCTAATATTATTGATCATCAAACACTTATTCATATCTGTTCATCATGACTAGAGTAAGATGTTTTGGGGATTTGTGGAATCATCCATGTCTTTACCCACTAAAACATATCAAGTCTGTGATAGGTGATGGGGGTAAAATATTTTTGGAAATTGTCCTCTTATGAGCCTCGTACTTTCTGTTAGACCTATGAAAATTTATGAAAGGAGAAATGGCTGCATTAAGGAATAAGTATTGTCATGGGGACCATGAGCTTATATATAATACAACTTGATGCCTCAAGTTTCACTCATAGCAGCTTTATGCCTTGTAGAGATTTCAAATTCTGAATCCGAAAACCAACCACAATTTGGCTCCTGGTTCTTTGAGAAGCCATCTTTTGAGCAGGATATAGCCAACTTACTGAGCTTG
>CAXHTJ010000994.1:0-31494 GCA_964019445.1 Populus tremula
AAAGTCCATCAACATGATGACGCCCACGGCATGCAAAACGACTTGTTGACCAGTATGCTTCACAATTGCATTACCTGTTCAAGTAACTTGGTGCTTTCTAACACGAAATCTCAGTCAAGTAGATAATCGGATGTGGATTTTGGGCTTTTATAGAATCCAATCCAGCAATTTTGTGAATTGATGATATTGGATCATAACTATTTTCTGGGATTTACTACTTGCTATTGCTGGGCTCTAGTACAATTCTTGTATTTTATTTTGATGGATGGTTTGTGCTCCAACTATTTCCGGGCCTTTCTTGTAGTGCTGGGCTGCTTATTTCTTCCTGTCTAGAGACTTCTTGTGCATTTAGTCAATTAATTACAGATATTGATGTTACGCTTTTTAATCACATGTGAAAGAAACAACAGAAGTCAAATACGGGAAAAACAGGAGCTGCTTCCCCAAGTTTCCCGTGACTTCAGATTATTATTGTGTTAACATGATACATCAACGAGAAAGCAAGAAAAACCATCTATCAAGAACCGATGCCATTCAGCTTTCTATCTAAAACTTCTGAGCAAATATGTCCCATCATATGGTAGAAAGACAACAAGTCAGACAACTGCTCTACAGACATTTTCCCCATCACATTTTTTGCCAAATCTTCCCTCTCCTCGTTCATCCTCAGTCTTGCAATGTAGGAACCTGCATTCCTCACTGTTGCACCCATCTGCTTCAATCTGTTCTCCTGTTGTAAGCTCAGAGCTGTGCTGGACTGCATGGATAAAATGATCATTAATGACACAAGATCAAAGGCCTGAAAACAAAATCTATGAACCTGAAACAATGTTCAAGTATTTGTTGAATATTCTAGATCTATACACCTCTAGGAATTCTGCTCCAGCTTGTAGTTCTGATTCCTTTGATGGATTCATTCTTTTAGTGTATATGTTTCTTGCAAGAAAGAAACTTCTAATTATATTCTTCCTTTTCTTCTCCATTGCTTGATCTAGCTTGAGAGACCTTGGCACTGATGTAGTACTACTGTTGAGCTTCTTCTGATTCTTGACAAATTCCTGCACAATACCATGTATCAATTATACATTATCATCTTTTTCCCATAAAAGATCGTATGTAAAGGATGGGTTATAAAACCTGATAGGCCCTTGGCATCCTGGATAATCAAACTTGTCGGTGTCATCCTGCCTCATTCTCTCTGGATGGAATTGAAGTCCCATTATGAACTTACCCTCTTCAGGATTACAAGCATCAGGATCATAAAACCCCTCAATCAATCCATCTGGTGCGAACGCCATGGCACAAATCTTTGTGCTAATCTATTCACCCCTGGTGGTGATAACTATTAACCAAAATCTCCATTTTATCTTCTTCCAGAGAATCCCTAAACCAGTCATGCAAAGGGGTGTTCTCTACCACCTTAACCACATGTCTATGCCCATCATAATTATCATAATCCATGTGCTTCACTCTTTGAGACTCCTGAATCTTCTTTGAAACCTCCTTTTCAATGTCCTGATAAAGGGTACCCCCAGAAGCAACATTCAGAACTTGAGATCCTCTGCAAATTCCCAGATAAGGTATGTTTCTTTCAAGGCAGAGTTTTGCAAGCCTCAACTCAATCGAATCCTTCTCTCTATCAATAGCTGTATCACTTGCATGAATCCTCCTGATTTCTTCTAATTCTTCTCGTGAAAGATTAGATGTCTCAGCTTCATATAAGGATGGATCAACATCTTCTCCTTCACAAAGAAGAACACCATGGATAGGCTCAAAACTATCTAACAACATGTGCAACCCACTAACACGGGGAACGATAACCGGTACTGCACCGTAGCCAACTAGAAGATCAAGATGATATTCACCTGGAAAACAAAATATTAGCAATGCTAGTCATCATATGAACAGATCAAGAATGATCAAACAACGAAAACGTACCAACAAAATCTACAAATTTGTTTTTGCGGAGGCTGCGTCTAGAGACGATGAGAACACGAGGGAGTATAACAGAGAGATCAGGAGACATGATGGTTTAGAACGTGGAAGGATAAGAAGCTATTTATATACAAAACCTTAGGATTTAGTTGTTAATTTAATTGGACTTCCTAGGTATAGGGGAGCCAGACAGGTCCCCGTGGACATGGCGCCGCGCAGCATCCCCATTTCCAACAAGGTATTAAGTAAGCAGGTAACTTTTTTAATTTTTTTACGTTAAGATAATTTTAAATAATTTTTTCAATTTCTTGGTGGGATTGTATTTTGAAAAGCCACCAAATCGTGGTTCGCATGGTCTCGAATGAAAATATTAGCTTTTTAACATGATAAAAACTTGTAACATGTTCTTCTTCCTATACAAGATTTCGTTTCATCGTCTGTCTGAAGAAACTCATCGCCACCAGCTCTAATTATCAAAATACAGACAGTGATACAAGGAAAAAATTTAAAAAATAAGAAAAAAAAAATTATATAAACAACAAACATTTCTGTACCATAATTATCATGTGTATTTAGTGTGTGTAGCTGTTCCTATCACTCATATTTATACATGTAGTCTTTTGCTTGAGTATGTATATTTTATTGCCAAATTATAAGAAAGGTGAGAAATTTTCACTGTTTAAAAATCATTATTTATCATTTCACAATCACTATGGATATGAGTAATGATTTGTTTAAAAAATTTTAATTTGATGATTAAACTTTTTTTTTTTACGATTGAACCCTTTTAAGCTCACATTAGTACCCAATTGCATGTTTTTTAAAGAGAGAATTGAATTGAAAGCCAGATGACTGAAGTAAAAAGCATGGGTAAAATAGATAGTGCCTTTTAATTTTGTTTGAAAAGTACATTTGAGTCACCTGTTTTTTTAGCTATTACGTGACCGGTCTCTCTAATTCTATAAAAAATAATTTTGATACTGAACTTTATTTTAATCATTTTTCAGTTTTTATTGGGTGAGAAAAGGAATTGCCTGAATCTGACCTAGAGCGAGAGAGATGTCGTTTTTACGATTTTGACCACCAAAATTGTAGATTTTTGTTCCAAATGGTTCCATACAATGGATAGAGTTTGAAAAATGTTTTTTTTTTTAACCTTGATAGTGCTTACAAAAATAAATCTGAGCTCGGAAAGAAACTAGGTTCCAAGTTGATTTTGGATTTTGAAGTGGTTTTTTGCACTTTTGAAGGTTAAGGATTGATTTAACATGGTTATTAGGGTGTGTTCTAGATTCATAGATTTGACGAGTTTAACTATTATTTTTTAATATTTGATTGGTTGGGAAATAAATTGCATGATTTATTTTTGTTTGTCTTTTATAGAGTTATCAGTATCTCAAATAAGTTTTTATTTTTAGGGTAGTGCTTAATTTTGTAACCATATATTCTTATTATATAATTAAAAGAAATAGTTTATAAAAAAAGTTATTGAACTTAATGAAGTCTATGACACGGGTCATTGGGAGACTGAGATCGACTCAATCTATTATTGTCTAAATAATTTTTTTTTAAAAAAGGTTAATATCTTGAATTTTTTTTTAAAAAAGTTAAGTCATGTTTTTATCGTTAATATTGCATTTAAATTCATGGAATCAATTAGTTTATGTTATTTAGTTGGAAACTCGAGTAAGACAAATATATCGTGAGATTTTAATATTGATCCATTGTATAGATTTAATAAAATGGTTAAAAATTTATTTATACCCTTAACATTTTTTTATATTTTTGAAAACTAACGTGCTAGTAATATCATATGTGAAGCTGCCATTTATAAGGATCATTGATTAGAGAGGAGACGTGGAGAGCTCATATCTTGGGGAGGCAAGTCTAAGACGGGCGAGAGCTGAGGGAGAAGATGAGCTGGGACCAGGTAGAAGCACTTAAGATGGTGTGGAGTGTGTAGACAGAACGCCTCCTTGCCATTTGGAGAAGCACTTTTGGCCAGAGTGTTATTGAGGCTATTAAACGAATCCAAAACCAATCCTGATTTCAATGCTCTGATTTTATGTTTTTAAAAGCTAAACAACCGACCAGCAAAACCTTCATTTTTAGGTTTTGTTTACAATTACGAGGAAAAATGATTTTTAAGAGTTATTTTTTATTTCAAATGTATTGAATGATTTTATTTTTATATTAGTATATTAAAATTATAAAAAATATATATATTAATTTAATACCAAACAACCTGACAATTAGTCATTTCAATACATTTTATATAATTCGTCACCACTCGGTAATTTCACATTAACTTCCGCAAAAAACTAATATGTAATGCTTGCGAGGATTGATTTAATGTAATCGCATTAATTTGGAGTGTCTAAAAGCAACCAAGATTATTGATAAAAAAAAAAAAAATTGACTAATTTTTTTTTAAAAAAACATTTTTTAAAATTTCAAGATGATACCTATTTTTTAAAAATATTGGAATGACACATATTGGAGTGACCCTAATCAATTCGGGTTAACCTGCTAAACCATAACCCTGGTCATGAGACTATAATAACCCAATAGAAAAAATTATAAAATTCAATTCCTAATCAACCCAACATGGAAGGATAATATTTAAAAATAATAATTAAAAAATAACTTGAGTCTACTCGAGTTATCTTGTCAAACTCGCAACTCAAGTCATAAGATCGGATAACCTAATCGAAAGCAAATCAAAATAAATTATGTAGCCCGATTCTTAATAAACCCTATGTTGATATATGAAATTGAAAAAAAAATTAATTAAAAAAATAAATATAAAATAACTCGAGTCAACCTAAGCTAAGTACTTGCATGCCAAACCTATGACCCGAGTCACGAGCGAGAATACCTCAATAAAATAAAATAAATCATGAAGCTCAATTTCTAATCAACTCAATGTTAAAAGGATGACAATAAAAAAAACCAAAAAATGACCCGAGTTAACATGAGTTAACCGACCAAACTCGCAACTTATGTCATGATACTGAGATTACCTCATAAAATATAAATTAAAATAAGTTATGAAGCTCAATTTTTAGTGCAACTAAATGTTGAATGATAAAATTAAAAACAAAATAAATTTAAAAAATTAAAAAAATCTTGAGTTAACCCGTCAAAACTTTGAATTAGATCATGAGACCGGGATTGTTTATGAAAATTAATCAGAATAAATTATAAAACTTAATTCTAAGTGAATCTAATATTTATGAAATAAAGAAAAATAAAGCCTTGTTCCAGTAAACAATGCTTTTTAAGAACATGAACAGTGAACTCATTTTTTTTTTTAATTGATAAGTTGAGAGAGAGAGAGAGAGTATAGCTATGTAGACGAACCAAATTTGACAATATAATTGATTTTGAAAAAGTCATTAGAAAGGCTAAAGTTGGTTCTTGCATACAAAAGGAAAATTTGAAAGGCACGTGTCTGGGTTTTTAAAAGATAAAAAAATAAAATAAGACGCTTTAAGATATTTTATTTTAGGAATTAAGATAGTTCTAAACTTAATTATTTCCACGTTAAGGCTCCTTTTGCTACATAAATTATAGTTTTCCATGAATTTTTTTATCCTTTGGTATTTTATAAATTAAAATAGCTATTCATCTGACTTCCAGTTATATGTTGCACACCTATATGTTGCGGGTCGCGTAGTGACATTGCTCGGAAATGGCAGAGGCTTAGAGATATTACAAAAGAGTATTTCAAAACACGTAACTAAAATTGTAATTCTCACAAATATTTAGATAGTATTCACATCAAAATTCCATTTCTAAAAATTGGAAGAGCGATTAGTTGAGGTAGCAAGGCTTTTGCTTGGAGGAGTTGCTACAGGAAGTTCTTCGGTTTTCTCTACGGCAGCTTTTCTTCTCCTCCGTTGTATAAAGGCCATGATCCAGCATCCCAAAAAGGCACCACCAACAACAGCACCTGCTGAGCTAAGCCCTGAAAATGAAAATAAATAAATAAACCAAAATGCTCAGCATGTATTTTTGGTGTTGATTTAATAAAGTGTGTGTAGCAGAATTGTACCAATTTCGAGTGCACTGTTTCGAGACTTCTTCCCTGCAAAAAAATCATGAAAGCAAGAAACATCAATGACCACATTGAAGCAAGTTTTCAGTAGGCAGTGAGAAACTTAGTAAGCATGATCAATTGGACTGAACTTGAAATATGATAGTGGCTATCTCAATTATGATTTGATGAACACAAAATAATTCATGTCTTCATTCAGATTATAGACATACAAGTTGTTGTCCTAAAGAAACTGAACATCAAGGGAAGCAGGTTAGGCATTGCGAAAACATTAAGGGAAGCAGATTATAGACATACAAGCTATTGTCCTAAAGAATTTTGTGATGATACGGTGCTCTGTGTTTAAATTACTAGAGTAAACGTGTGAATTATTTAAAATTAATTTCATAGATGCAAGCTAAGGTAAGGTAAAAACATGCCAGAGAGTCTCGGACCACCATTCCCCGAAACCCCCTACTGGTGCAAGAATTTACAAATCCTTCGTTATTGTATGTTTTTGTTTGGCACTTTGCCGGTCCAGCCGTCAAGGAATATGAACAGCTCCAAGAGGCAACAATCACATGCATGTTAAAAATGGAAAAATTCGTAGTTATAATTTCTGCTCGGCCTAGGTTAATTTTTTTTAAACAATATTATTTTTTATTTAAAAAAAAAAAATTAAATTGATATGAGTCAACTCATTTAGTTCATGATCTAAATTTGGAGAAGATTGATCTTAAATGGAGTTTTATAAATTTATTTTAATTCAAAAGGGGATATTTGAGGGGGGGAAAGAGTTAAATTGGTGACATCTCAGCACTTAATTAACAAACACTTAGGGAAGAGATTAAAATATCATGGAAATGAAAACATAGGGATATAATATTGTCTTTTTTTAATCAGATGGACTAACTAATTATTTTTCTAATAAAACGAGGACTGAATAAATAATTTAGGCAATTCTTAAAGCAGACAAGTTAAATTCTTAGCAATCACATATAATTTTCTCTGTCAGTTAAAAAATTCTGCAGAACATGCCATCAAGATTTCCTACGACTGGTTGTATGATAAGACACCATGGGCATCAATTTAACTATGGCGTGATCGTTTCCTAACCAGAAAGCTGTCCCTTGTTCCCATGGTCTAGTTCTGCAGTTCGAGCCTCCCTAATAGACTATTCAAGTGGTTCTAAGAGATCATCATCATCATCATATTGATGTTTACTTCTGTCCAATTCTAATTAAAATAAAATTAAAATAACAAAACAGGAACGGAACTAATTAAGGGGTGTGAAGCATCAAAAAGTGACTGGAGTTCATCGTAAACTGATTCGAGGAGAAGTTGAGGTACATACCTCGAGCTGGTATAGCAGGAGGTTGTATAGGAGGAGCAGGAGTTGGTGTGAAACCATGAGGAGCACACGTTCTTGATCCTCTTGCTTGATTTGGACAGTAACAAGTTGTTTGATTTACTTTGTCAATACCACAAACTCCTAAAGACCAGAAGCATTCCCAACACTCCCTATCGAACTTCAATCTTACCTCGAATCCTTTTTTCAGGTGTTCTTCCCAAGCTTGCAGATTCCAGATTGGTGGCCAAATATCTGTTGTCGAAACTGGCACTAAGACACTACGATTGCATTCCCGAAGACCCAAGGGCGGACGCATGCTGAGGGCTAGGGTGGGCTCTAGCCTAGGTAAAGATTTTATCAATATATTTTGACTAGTTTTATATAAAAAAATTCATAATTCTCAATTGAATTATCAAAAAAATTTGAAAATTTATGTAGAGTCTTGTGATATAATACTTTAGCTGGGGTTAAAATTTCAGAATTTTTAGAGAAATTCAGAAATTTGTTGAAAAATCACAATTTAACTGGTTTTATGTTATTGGATGTAATTTTCAATCTGACTATCAGATTGAGCTGAAATTTTACAAGAAATCTTAAAATATATCAAATAAAATCTGGTTAAAATTTTAGGATGAACGGAACTTGGTAGTGCTAACAAAAAAAATGTCAAATAAAAGTAAAACAAACTCATTAAGGGTAAAATGATTATTTGTCATTAAAAAATAAAACAAATCAGTCCTTCCTTCCTTTTACATGTTGCCGACTGGGCAGAAGCAGAATAAAAAAAGAAAGAGAGAAAAGTAAGGAAAAAAAACATAAAAAAAATCCAAGAAAAAAAAGAAAAGAAAAATGAGAGAATAACCTTGTAAACTTACAAAATCTAACTTATAAAACATTAATCTAAAGAAGAATAAAGTGAAGGAAGGAGGAACTGAGAAACGAAAAAATTTTAATTACTTTGTTTTTCAGTTGACATGAGATTATTATTTATCCCAGCTGAGGGGTTGTTATAATAATGATTCAGATTCGATTGTAGATGAATTATATTTCATAAAACATCAAGGATGTAACTTCAATAGTGAGTTTATTTTTACTTTTTACTTCAATTTTATGTATTTTCAAATTTATTTTTTAATATTTTGAGTAATATATTTAAATTAAAATTTTAATGTTAACTTCAAAAATTCATATTTATAAGTTAATAATTAATGTTATATATATATATATATATATATATATATATATATATATATATAGCCAGCAGAAAAAATTCCTAGCTCCGCACTTGCGAAGACCTGTATCTCCTACTTGGATATAACCACGCTGATCATTAACCTCATTTATTTTGCAAGTGAAAGGTATTGTACCTGCAGGTATGGTTGCAGCATCCTTGCAACCGTAAAAGATTGTAAGATTTTTGTAACCCTCAATATCAGACTCGAAAACCTTAGGATTGAACGTGCTGTTCCTAAATTGAGGTGGACACAATCCAACCGAGTAGTCCTCTCTTGCAATCCTGAGAAATCCCTTTTCCGGATTGATTTCCAAAACACGATATGCAACCTGACTGATATTCATCTTGGCGATATCATTATTCTCACACCTGAGCTCCAATTCAGGAATGCCACATGCAGGTGATCTGTCTTTTCCCCAGAACGGAAAACCCGCGGAGATATCTCACATACAAACTTTTGACTACAGGCAGTGAACAGGTCATCGTTGCTCGAGGATGAAGGAACATGAATGAAGAGCAACAATACAAGAACAAAATCTGAAAGAAAAGAAAAGGCCGAGGAATTCATTCTGGCAAGAGGAAGTAGCATAGGAGAAATGGACTTGTGTGCTAGCAAAATGGGCTTGGTTGTTGATTTCAGGGATAGTTTCGAGGATAAAGAGATGAGTTTTGACGTGCTAATTATCAATTTCAGGTAAATAAATACATCAGAAAGGTATAGATGTGAACGCAACACTTGGATTTAAATGCTTAGTGGACTCAAAGTTTTTAATTTAATGTTTTCTTGGGAAAGGTCTCCCCGATTGCGTGACATAGGGTTTCAGTGATTGAATTTGAGACGAAGCCTCACTTGACTTGACTTGACTTGGAACTCTGAAAGATGATGTTCAAAAATAGAAAAGAAAAAAGAAACGAAGAAGGAACTTTGAAAGGTAATTTATTTTAATCTTTACTCTTAGGTAATTTAAAAATATATTAAAATAATATTTTTTAAAAAAATTATTTTTAATATAAATACATTAAAACAATATGAAAAAATAAAAAATTAATTTTAAATAAAAAAAATATAATTTTTTTAAAAATATTTTTAAAATACAAAAATAAATAATATTTTTATATAAATATAGCAATCGGTGGTTTTCATAGGAAGCTAGTTAAGATCTATGCTAATGAAAAATTAGATCTTTAACCAGATTTTCATCCAAGACCCTCAACTTGTTAATATATTCTTAATTAGATTAAGTTAATACAATGATTAGATAATTACTTGTAAATTATATGATTTTTCTTTATCTCATTAAAACCTCGTGAATTTACTAAAATCTCTCACATCATATGAATGAATAAATTATATAAAAATACATATATTTTATATATTTTTATATTATTTCATACATCACACAAGTAATGATTTAAACAAGAATTTCAAAGATTTCACTGAGAAAAGAGAAAATTTAGATGATTATTTAACAATTCCGTAGACTAAAAGTAAATGATGGATCATTGAGATTTTATTTATAAATTGAAGATTTAATTATATATATATATATATATATATATATATATATATATATATATATATATATATATATATATATATATATATATATATGATTGGGACCTAACTAAGACTGATCTTAAAGACTTTTTTAAGGTTTTTATTTTTATTATGTTTTAACTCCTATAAAATAGTATAGGACCACCTAACCTGGCCTAGGCTCGGGTTTAACAGATCAATTACCTTAATAAACTAAACTTTTTACACTTTGGAACTAATCTTAATCTTTTAGTTGATCTTGTACCAGGATTAAATCATACTCTTAATTAATTTTTTTACTTTTTTTTTGTTGAAAATTAACCTTTAATGTAGTCGAATCTTGACATGGCTTAACCGAATCAATATCTTAATTGGTTTAATTATAATTATAAATCTTACTTGGATGAAGTTTGAACCCGCGTTCTTACTATTTCAGGATGCTTACAGATTGTCTACTCCCCGTCAAACACTTCACAAGGATTTCGTAGGGAAAGGAGCGGTGCAATATTTCCATGGTGGGAGCCCAGCGTCAAGATCTGAACTTCAAATCAAATATCAGCTTAAAGCTGAGTCTGAGACTTGCCGTTGGTTTATCTATCCACGATGGAGATGAGAAATACGCGTTTCTTCAGTCATCTGCCGGGAAAGTCCGTCAACATGATGACGCCCACGGCATGCAAAACGACTTGTTGACTAGTATGCTTCACAATTGCATTACCTGTTAAAGTCATTAAATTTAGTAATTTAGCTGTCGCTGTCTAGGTCATGGATTCTTTGTCTCTGTTTTAGCCAGGTCAAAGCTGATATCTTTGGCTATAAATCACACAGGAGGAAGAAGATTGCCCATGGCTCAAGTAACTTGGGTGCTTTCTAACACGAAATCTCAGTCAAGTAGATAATGGGATGTGGATTTTGGGCTTTTATACAATCCAATCCAGCAATTTTGTGAATTGATGATATTGGATCATAACTATTTTCTGGGATTTACTACTTGTTATTGCTGGGCTCTAGTTCAATTCTTGTATTTTATTTTGATGGATGGTTTGTGCTCCAACTATTTCCGGGCCTTTCTTGTAGTGCTGGGCTTCTCATTACTTCCAGTCTCGAGGCTTCTTGTGCATTTATTAAACTCTGAGGTTAAACTTATTTTTTAATATATTTTTAAATAAAAAAACTTTACAAAACAATCACTACTATAATCTTAAATACCAAACCGATAAAGTTGCTAATTCATTTTGAAATTTTGTTTCGAAGTTAATAATAATATTTATTTAGTTAATTAATTAATGCATGTCTGCTACCTTCATTTTTTCCTTTCTTTTTTGCTTCAGCATGATTATCGCCGAAGATGACATGCATTTATTGATGAAAAGGCTGCCTTTTCTGAAGCTGAAAAGTCAGATAAACAATAAACGACTCTCTGTGAAGTGAAGTGAATTGAAAGGTTTAAGTATAAGAAGATAAAGGGCATGTTGTTGGAGAAATCTGCGTTGGAGAGTCTTTGTACGCCTACGAGCAGATTTGCTTGTATGAACACTGTCAAGATTTGTGAGCAGCAGATTTCTTTTAATTTATAAACCAGTCAATTAATTACAGATATTGATGTTACGCTTTTTAATCACATGTGAAAGAAACAACAAAAGTCAAATACGGGAAAAACAGAAGCTGCTTCCCCAAGTTTCCCGTGACTTCAGATTATTATTTTGTTAACATGATACATCAACGAGAAAGCAAGAAAAACCATCTATCAAGAACCGATGCCATGGACAATGCCATTCAGCTTTCTATCTAAAACTTCTGAGCAAATCTGTCCAATCATATGGTAGAAAGACAACAAGTCAGACAACTGCTCTACAGACATTTTCCCCATCACATTTTTTGCCAAATCTTCCCTCTCCTCATTCATCCTCAGTCTTTCAATGTAGGAACCTGCATTCCTCACTGTTGCACCCATCTGCTTCAATCTGTTCTCTTGTTGTAAGCTCAGAGCTGTGTTGGACTGCATTGGATAAAATGATCATTAATGACACAATTAGATCAAAAGCCTGAAAACAAAATCTATGAACCTGAGACAATGTTCAAGCATTTTGTGAATAGTGAATACGGACTCTCTATCATTCTATCTAAAGTTTATACCTCTAGGAATTCTGCTCCAGCTTGTAGTTCTGATTCCTTTGATGGATTCATTCTTTGGCCAGTAGTGTATATGTTTCTTGCAAGAAAGAAACTTCTGATTATGTTCTTCCTTTTCTTCTCCATTGCTTGATCTAGCTTGAGAGACCTTGGCACTGATGCAGTACTACTGTTCAGCTTCTTCTGATAAGCAATGACAGCCTTGACAAATTCCTGCACAATACCATGAACATATCAATTATACATTATTTCATCAAATTTTCCCATAAAAGATCGTATGTAAAGGATGGGTATAAAACCTGATAGGCCCTTGGGCATCCTGGATAATCAAACTTGTCGGTGTCATCCTGCCTCATTCTCTCTGGATGGAATTGAAGTCCCATTATGAACTTACCCTCTTCAGGATTAAAAGCATCAGGATCATAAAACCCCTCAATCAATCCATCTGGTGCGAACGCCATGGGCACAAATCTTTGTGCTAATCTATTCACCCCCTGGTGGTGATAACTATTGTTGCGATGTCGCGGTCGCACAAATTAATTACCCTATCTTCAAACACAACACACAAGATAGTATAGAGCAAGCAAGGGGTTGATCCCACGAGGAAGATTCAAGTTAGATTTTTATGCTAGATGATATGCAATTTGGGGGGGGGGTTGGATGTTATCTAGGCTAAAGCAAAAGAGAATAGAAAACTATCAAACAAAATTTAATAAAATCAGAAAATTATCAAGAGAACAAACCTTGGTCGCAAGCACACATCCACCTATAGAAATCAGAACTGATCCTTGAAACGAAATTCCAGTTTATATTCTGAATTTTTATCTTTTCTTAACGTTGGTTAATTAACGGATCCGCCGTATAACTAACCCTAACCAACAAATAATCACAGTGTCCGCACTAATGATTTAATCCAATGGCAGCCTTAAGATCTAGATAAATTCATTATCTTAACAACTAAGTTGTCTGCTTATGTTGCTTTGATCGAATGTTCTCCCTAAGATTAATAACGTAGATCCGCTACAATTATTAAACTCAGTTGCTTCACAAGTTCATATACCACAACTCCGGTTTTGATATCAAACTTAGCAATAAATTGTCTATAATATAACTTAGAGTCCGCTCTAGCAATTAAAATAAACAATCATAGGAAAAAAAGCATAGGAGAACAAACATATTCATCATATAAACTGAAAAAAAAGGTAAAATAGATCTCACAGTTCTTGAAATCCGAAGGTTTCCGTGTCCTTGCAACCAAGAAAATGAGTTTAGCCTTGCATGTTTGAACAACTAATCAAAAAGATGGAAGAATGCATGATTTAGGGTTTCTTAGAGGAGAGGGGCGTTTTTCTCCTCTTGGGTGGCTGCCCCCCTTCTCTTCTCTCATTCTTTTTATATGCTAGGAAACCCTAATCTCTATTTTACAAAATAGTCCTCCCTTAAGTAGACAATTTACATTTAAGTAGTTCAATAACTATTTTCCTAAAAAAGGAGAAATAGCTTTGCATGAAATCTTCAAGCTTTGACTTAGAGGAGCTACATTGCTGAAATAAAAACTTGTATGTTGGTTTAGATGCTTCGGAACGTAATCTGGACTCGTTTCTTCACGAAACCTGTTTGCTGGCAGAATTCAGTTTTCATCTTTGAAAACTCATATCTCCCTCATATTACATCTTTTTTGGCTGAAATTTGGAGCGTTTATAGGCCTTTGAGTCAGGAATCCAAAACAAGTGAGTTTGCATCAATTGGACTTTAGAGCTCACGTTCTGCACAAAACATCGACTGAACATCAAATCTGCCAATTACCTTCAATTTACTCCTTTTTGCATCTTTCATCCAAAAGTGCCTTCAAAACATAAAACAAAGAATATCAAGGCATTTTATATATAAAACATAGGCAAAACACTAGTTAAATGTGGGTGAAACTATCGAATAATATGGTTGCATCAAATACCCCCACACTTAGCTCTTGCTCGTCCTCGAGAAAGGATAGGTAAAATCAAATCAAAGTTAAATTAAATCAAATCATTATAACCAATCTCCTAATCTCCCATCAATATCCAAGAATATATGCATTATAAACAAGAACACAATTAAGAAGGATAAATAGTATAAATTTTCATGAATTTATTTACATGCAAACTTCAAAACTCAATTAATTGTCGGGATTTAAATGAAATCTATGCCATTCCAAAGTGATAGGTCCTCTCATTGATATACACTCCAACACTCACGTGTTTAGGGCTTATGTGTTTAAATCTCTCAAATTCAATCAATGAATATGTTCTACCATAAGCTTGCTCTTCAATCTCATCTCCACTACTAACATATTACAAGTAATGCATGAATCAAAAGGTGTTATTTCCGGTTGTAATGGGGCTAAGGTTAAGGTGAGGTAAAAGAGAGTTGTCGCACCCCAAAAAAATTTAAATTAATGCGGGTTCGACTGGCGATTTTTTTTATTTTGGTTCTTTGGAGTCGCCACCTAGTATTTTGGTCACTAGGAACCTAACTGGTCTCAGAGATCGGGTACGGATACTGGTTGCGTAAAGGGAAGATATTAGCACCCCAAATACGCCCTACCTAAGGTAAGCTGCATTGTTTTATTGTCTGATAAAAAAACTAAAGTGTTATTGTACTTCTAGTTGTTGGTCTGTCTATGGTTCAAGAAAAATCCTCCTCGGTAAGAAGGTCTTTTATCTTATCGGGTAAAATCCTAACCGTTCTAACGTCTATACCCAAAACTTTATTAATAATATTTAGGAATATGTTTTACGTATAAATTCGTAATCCCAAATACTAAAAGAAAAAAAAAAGATTTTTTTAGCATTTTTTAAATATTGGCCTAGTTCTCATGGCTTGAATAAACTGATTATTAAAGCCAAAATGCATGTTAATACATATATTGTTTTGAAATTTTTTTTTTGTTGTGTGAAAATATGATGTTATAATATTTATATATATATATATTGGAGAGACTAGGCCGTATTTTAAAACAAAAATTGTTTTTTGGAAAATATTAATTTTTTATGCTTTGACAAAAATCGGGTATTTTAATACTGAGCTTGTATCCTTATGGTATAAAAATACAACCCAATATTAATCCACTTTGATAAAAATATGCAGAAAAATCAACAACATTTTTTAGGGACTTTTTAGAATTTTTTGAAAGCAAAAACGTTTTTTATTCTGAAAATCTTTGATATTTTGACGAAAACCGGGTATTTTTAACACTGGTTTTGCATCTTTACAGTATAAAAATACAAACCAACATTAAACCACTTTGACAAAAATATGCAGAAACATCACAATATTTTTCTAAGATTTTTTAAAATATATTTTTTTCGTATATAAATATTTTATATATATATTTAACATATACACACACATATATATATATATATATTATAATAATATATAATAATTATAGGGTTGGGCCGACCCAAATAAATGGGCCAGGCTCAGCCCAAAAAAAAGGGGGCGGGCTGATCTCGGCCCGCAATGATATCGGGCCGGTCTCGGCCCGCAATGATATCGGGTCGATCTCGGCCCTTAACTAAAGTGGGCCGGTCTCGGCCCAAAAACTTAAGTGGGCTGGTCTCGGCCCATAAACTTCTACAGTCTGGGCCAAGACCGGCCCAGACTTGCAAGGCTGGGCCAGCATCGGGCTGGCCCAGTGCCTTACGGCCTAGTGGGGGGGGAGAATTATTTTTCTCCCCCCCCCTCCTGCATGCAACATGCAGGAGGCCAGACGAAAACAAACGAAGAAAAAAAATGCAATGGGGGGGAGGAATGTGCACCTGGCGTGGAGGCTATCGTTGGTGGAGCTGCGGTGTCGTGGCCTCGAGGACGGCGGCGCTGTGGTGTTGCTGCGGATCCTAACAATGGCCCTTTCCCCTTTTTTTTTTTTTCGGGGTTCTCTCCTCCTCAGTTATTTCCCTCTGTTTTCGGTTTTGTTTTTCTTGTTTTCGATTTGTTTTTGTTCTCCCTTCTCCTTCGTGCGTTAATTCTCTTCTCCCTCTATCCTCGGGTCTCCCTCTCTCTCTCGGCTCTCTCTATTTATAAGAAAAAGGAACGGCGTGCCTTTTGTTAGTGCGCCTTCAATCACGCAACGGCTGGTCGGCCATTGATGCTTTCGGTGGTGGTGGTGGGGCGAGGAGAGAGAGGCGGGAAGTTTTGAAAAAAGCAAAAAAAAAAAAAAAAATGGTTGTCTCTGTTTCTGTTTATGCGGGGGAAAGGAAGAAGATGAACAGTGTCGTTCAAAACGACACCGTTCTGTCTTCCCTTTTTTTTTTTTATATATATATATGAAACGGCGTCGTTTTGGATAAAACGCGCCGTTTCATTTAAATGGGTCAAACTTCAAATCAGTCCTCCAAATCGGTCCCCGCCCCTCTTGTTGGCCGCCTTTTTCACTTTGGTCCTTGGTCTCTGATTTATGCAATTTAGCCCTCAATTGATTAATAAACTTTCAATTTCTTCAATTAGGCCCCTGAACCGAAAAATTGCAGCCCCTCCATTTACGCGCCTCTTCCAATTTGGTCCCTGGTTTCGGATTTTCTTAATTAAGTCCCTAATTGGCCCTTAAACTTCAATATTTATGCAATTAAGCCCCTGATTTGACCCAATAAATTCCTAAAAAATATATTTTGGCCCCAGAACTTAAATTTCTTCAAATTAAAGCCCAAATTGACTTAAAAATCAATTTTTCTTGCAATCAAATCTTCTATAAATTCAATAAAAATCCAATTAAATCCAAAATCCAATTAAGTCCATAAAAATCCAATTAAGTCCATAAAAATCCAAATTTGGGCTTTTCTCCTCAAAATTCAAATTTTCCTTCTCAATAGGGCTTTCATCCTTCAAGAATATACTGTCAAAAATTCAATCCTTGTATTTTTAAATTCCTTGACCAATTTTCTGACTGTTTTCCGAGCGCTTCTGCCTCCTGTTATTTTTCTAACCTCTTTTGGCTATTTATTTTATTTTTCAGGGGACCCAAAAATGGGTTACAACAGATGCCCCCTCTTTATAATACTTACGGAGCATGGGTTTTGCGCAGTAAGTGTTATAAAGATAAACCCAAAACGGAACTCCCGAAACTGATCTGGTCGAAGCTTGATTGATCTGAAACTTTGTCCTTTATAACAATCCTCCTTAGCCCCAAAAACTATGATCAAAACTTAGTCATCTCGAGATCCTTATCCAGCGATCCTCTGAATTCTTATTTTAGTTTGATCAACATGGAAATCCATCCGAGATCCATCTAGTGATCTCCTTTAACCTGGAATCCCATCTGGCGATTCCTTTACCATAACCAATACAAAAAATGTGTGTGGTCTCATTATGATGGGTGACCTGCCCGATGGAAAAGGAAAGAGTCTCATTCTTTGGGTGACCTACCCAGGGGAAGAATGGCCTCATTATTATGGGTGACCTACCCAGATAAAAAAAATGGAGAATGGTCTCATTCTTATGGGTGACCTACCCAGAAAAATATGGTCTCATTGTGATGGGTGACCTACCCAGAAAAAGGAAGAGTGGTCTCATTCTTTGGGTGACCTACCCAGGGGAAGGAATGGCCTCATTCTTATGGGTGACCTACCCAGATAAAAAAAAATGGAGAATGGTCTCATTCTTATGGGTGACCTACCCAGAAAATATGGTCTCATTGTGATGGGTGACCTACCCAGAAAAAAAGGAAGAGTGGTCTCATTCTTTGGGTGACCTACCCAGGGGAGGAATGGCCTCATTCTTATGGGTGACCTACCCAGAAAAAAAATGGAGAATGGTCTCATTCTTTGGGTGACCTACCCAAAAAATGATGGTCTCATTGTAATGGGTGACCTACCCAAGATGGAAAAAAATGTGAAGTGCGGTCTCATTGTAATGGGTGACCTACCCAGATGGAAAAAATGTGATGAAGTGGTCTCGTTGTGATGGGCGACCTACCCAAATAGAAGGAATATGAAGTGCGGTCTCATTGTAATGGGTGACCTACCCAAAAAAAATGTTGGTGAGGGCACAAAGGCGCACTCGAAATGAGGTATGGTTAGAAAACGCACTACTCGAGATGTGAAGGTTCAATGGCGCACTCAAACGGAAGTGAGGGCTCAAAGGCGTACTTGAAATGAGGTAGGGTTAGAAAACACACTACCCAAGAAGTGAGGGCTCAAACAGCGCACTCGAAGAGAGGTAGGGTTAGAAAACGCACTACCCAAGAAATGGTGATGAAACCCTGATCTGAAAAATGTTGAAAGCAATGTATTATGGTTAATATGCATGTATGTTTTTGTTACCTACCTTGGAAACATAGGTCCCCCTTTCGTTGTAAACCTCCTCGCTCTTGTTTCAAGCTTTTCTCATGAACCGGAAAATCCTTCATATCCTTTTAGTGAGGAGATCTCTGATTCCTTATGGGGCCCTTTCTTGCTCCATTGAGTTTTGTGCCAAAGGAAAAATTGGTTTTATGAAAACTGAAACTTTTAATGCAATCAGCAAATTCTATAAAAGATGTTTTTTTAGAAGTTTTTATTATGATACTCCTTTTTGGCTTGGGTTTACTATAGACCCTTACGTGCACTTCGTGCACCTTTTGCCCCCTAGTATGATGTGCAACTATATGTCAAGCAGATTTGACTTGGTTCTCCAATTGATGGAGTCATTTTCTTAGTCATGCCATAAAAGTTTTTTTAAACAAAAGATTTCAAATGCTATGAGATCATATGTATATATATATATATATATATATATATATATATAAAAGGACTCTTTACAAAGAGAAATCATGGCCGAAATTTATTTTATTGACTGGGAAATTACGAAATACATCAAGCGTAGTATTTCTTTACAGAGTCGGAATTCACAGGCCTAGCTAGATCTTCTCCATCCATTCTAGACAGTAACAAAGCTCCTCCTGAGAATGCTTTCCTCACCACGTAAGGCCCTCGTAGTTAGGTGCCCATTTACTCTGATCTTCTCCAGGTAAAGGTAATATTTTCTTTAGTACAAGATCTCCTTCGTGGAATCCTCGAGGTCGAACCTTCTTGTCATAGATTTAGCCATCCTTCTTTGGTAGAGTTGATGATGACAGATCGCGGCTATCCTCTTTTCACTGATCAGATTCAACTGTTCATATCTAACCTTTGCCCATTCTACCTCTTCCAGCTCAGAGTCTAACAACACTCTCAATGATGGGATTTCCACTTCTAAAGGCATCACCGCCTCCATTCCATATACCAACATGTACGGGGTGCTCCTGTTGAGGTTCGAACTGCGGTGCGATATGCATGAAGGGCAAATGGCAACATCTCATGCCAATCCTTATAGGTGACTACCATCTTCTGAATAATCTTTTTGACATTCTTGTTAGCAGCTTCTACCGCACCATTCATCTTTGGTCTATATGGCGAAGAATTGGAATGCTTGATTTTCCATTTAGTGCAGAGCTCTATTATCATCTTGCCGTTGAAATTCTGGGCGTTATCAGTTATAATCTTTTCTGGTGGACCATACCGACATATCAAATCTCTCTCAATAAATTTCTTCACCACTTTTTGCGTCACATGAGCAAATGACCCAGCTTCTACCCATTTTGTGAAGTAGTCGATAGCCACGAGAATAAACCTATGACCATTGCTGGCTTTTGGATTTACCGGTCCAATCACATCAATTCCCCACATCGCGAAAGGCCATGGAGATGTTAAATTAAACAGAGGAGCCGGAGGAGCATTGATTTTGTCACTGTATACTTGGCACTTATGACATTTCCGGACATAATCGATACAATCCTTCTCTAATGTCATCCAGAAGTACCCGGCTCTTTGTATCTTCCTGGCCATCACATGTCCACTAGCATGAGTTGAGCAAATCCCTTCATGGACTTCCCGTACTGTGCTTTTTGCCTCAAATTCATCCAAACATCTCAACAAAGTCCCGTCAGATGATTTCTTATACAAAATCTCCCCATCAAGATAAAAATCCATTGCCAATCTTCTCAAGGTCTTCTTGTCGATTTTGGATGCCCCCATGGGATATGCCTGGTTTTGGATGAAATTCTTGATATCATAGTACCACGGGTTTCCATCCACTTCTCTTTCGACTGAGCAACAATGAGCGGGGTTATTTCTGATATTGATGTGTACTGGCTGTACCTTGTGCCCAAAGTCTATCTTGGCCATAGATGCTAGTGTGGCCAAAGCATCTGCAAACTGGTTCCCTTCCCTTCCCAGATGGGTGAACTCTATTTCCTCAAATTCTTTAGCTAGCTGAGACAGGTATTCTTGGTAAGGCCTTAACTTCTCTTCTTTGGTTTGCCATTCTCCTTTTACTTGGCAAATGATCAACATTGAGTCTCCATACACATCTATCTTTTTATGTTCATCTCTAATGCAGCCTCTAAACCAAGAATGCAAGCTTCATACTCAGCCGTGTTGTTGGTGCACACTGCAGCTTAACTGAAACCGGATACTGCTTCTTATCAGGAGAGATTATCACTACCCCCGCTCCGTTACCACATACATTTACAGCACCATCAAAGTACATAACCCACCAATCTGATTTCTCTTCCTCGATTGCAAACACATCTTCATCGGAAAGTCAAAGTTTAACGGCTCATAATCTTCCATAGCATGGTCAGCCAGGTGATCGGCAATAACACTCCCTTTCACGGCTTTCCTTGTCATATATACTATGTCATACTCAGCCAAAAGAACTTGCCATCTTGCAATTCGGCTAGATAGATAAGGCTTTTCACAAATGTACCTTAACGGGTCTAACTTGGAAATTAACCATGTAGTGTGATACAACATATACTGACGTAATCTCTTTGTAGCCCATGCTAGTGCACAACACAGCTTCTCAATCACAGTATACCTAGACTCATATTCCGTGAACTTCTTGCTTAGGTAATAAATGGCCCTTTCCTTCCTTCCGGTTTCATCATGTTGCCCAAGCACACATCCCATTGCTGTTTCGGTTACTGTTAGGTATAAAATCAATGGCCTTTCTGGTACGGGAGGAACAAGCAGAGGTGGATTTAGCAAGTACTGCTTGATTTTCTCAAAAGCTTTATCACACTCTTCATTCCATATTCCAGGGTTCTTCTTCCTCAACAAACGAAAGATCGGGTCACAAGTCGCGGTTAAATGGGATATAAACCGAGCGATGTAATTCAACCTTCCTAAGAAACCTCTCACCTCCTTCTCAGTCTTGGGGGGTGGCATAGATTGAATAGCTTTTACTTTTTCAGGATCCACTTCTATCCCTTTGTCACTCACCACAAACCCAACAGCTTACCGGATTTCACCCCGAATGAACACTTTGCTGGGTTAAGCCTCAACTTATATTTCCTTAATCTTTCAAATAATTTCTTCAATACTTGGACATGATTCTCTCCCTCTTTAGATTTAGCAACCATGTCATCCACGTATACTTCAATCTCTTTGTGCATCATGTCGTGAAACAAAGTCACCATAGCCCTTTGGTAAGTGGCCCCGCATTCTTTAAACCAAATGGCATGACTTTGTAGCAAAAGGTTCCCCATGGTGTTACAAAGGTCGTCTTCTCCCTATCCTCTGGCGCCATTCTTATCTGATTGTAGCCTGAAAACCCATCCATGAAGGAATATGTGGAGCTGCGTGCTGCATTATCAACTAACATATCTATGTGTGGTAAAGGGAAATTATCTTTAGGGCTAGCCCGGTTTAAATCCCTAAAGTCCACGCAAACTCTGATTTTACCTTCCTTTTTGGGTACCACCACTATGTTTGACACCCATTGTGGATACTTCACTACTTCCAAAAAACCAGCGTCCCATTGTTTTTCAATTTCCGCCTTTACTTTGATTAAGACCTCCGGATGAGTTCTCCTTAACTTCTGCTTAATCGGCTTGCATCCTTCCATCAGTGGTATTCTATGCACTACAATGTCCGTATCCAGACCAGGCATATCCTCGTAGGACCAGGCAAAGACATCCACATAATCCTTGAGCAGTGCAATCAACTCTTCCTTTGCTTCAGGGGTGATCAAAGTCCCTATCTTCAGCTCTCGCTTGATTTCTTCATTGCCTACATTTATGGTTTCAAGTTCCTCTTTAGCGGGCCTCCAAGCCTGTTCGTGTTGTTCTATTAATTTTGTGAATTCCCATATGTTTTCCTCCTCCCATTCCTCATCTTCTACAGCCACTATGTATTCTTTAAATTTTGGCCATTCATTCTCAATGTAAAGTGCAGGTGTTGTTGTGGAGGATCCGCTTTCAGAGTTCCTGAAAGCGGAAAGTGATGTGTAAATGCATAGTAAGACATCAAGATGAATTTTGAAAATGCATGATCTCATTAAAAATAAAAGATTGGCTCACAACAAAATAAAATCCATTGACATCTTGAGCCTCGATTGTCAATGAATAAAAACAAAACAGAAAAAAGGCAAACAATAAAAATATAATCCAACCATCATTGTTGATTACATTTTAAAAACCAATGGAGCTTCTTGGGTCTCCCAATTCTGGAACTTCTCCCCTTCGGCTAGCTTCCGGACAAAAGTCTTGACGGTGACTTCTTCCAAAGTGTGGATGGTCAATTGTGGCAGCTCTTCAATCCTCCTTTCGGACTCGATTTTCTCAGCAATGTCCTTGACTTGATTTTCCTCCAGAGTGTTTATGTTCATTGAAGAAAACTTTTGAAAAAGGTCTCCATGTCCCCCATCAGGTTGTATCACATATGCGGCCTTTGGAAATGAAATCCTGATTGGAGGGATGACTAAGTTTTCTTCTACAGGCTTCCTTCCTTCCATCCTAGCCATTCTCTTCTCCCTTCTTGCACCAGCAGCTCGTTTGTAATCCTCTTTCTTGGGCTTATATCCAAGCCCAAACCTCTGTTCTGCAGCTTTCAATTTGATTATACCCTCCATTCAGGCCTTCTTTGCTCCATATCGTATGGGAAAGGAATCTTGTTTTTCAAAAAGATTTTAGCGGCCATTTTAGTGGCTTCAGAGATTTCTGGCTTCCTCAACACAGTGTTCTCGGGCACCCACTCGGTATTCACAATCTCAAATGCATGAAGGTTTCCGTCCCTACAATCTTCTGCTTCAATGAATGGAACCGCCACATTTCTTACCATCGATATAGTCTCCTCAGCCTTAACAGTAACCAGGACACCGTTGGCAATGTACTTTAAACATTGATGTAGCGAAGAGGTGACAGCTCCCGCAGAATGTATCCATGGCCTTCCTAACAACATGCTATAGAAGGGTGGATATCCATCACTTGAAGGGTTACTAGAAAGACTTGTGGACCCACAGCTAGTTCACCAATTGACCCTACAACTGGCCTTGATGAGCCATCATACGCTCTTGCCGTTATCACACTGGGTTGCATATGTGAGGGATCTATTGGCATTTCATCCAGCACATGCCTTGGTAACATTCAGGGCCGAGCCGTTATCAATGAGAACCTTGCCGACGAGGCAATCCTTGCATCGGACCGTGACATACAAGGGCTTGTTATGTCCAGTTCCTTCAGCATCGAGTTCATCTTCCGTGAAATACAAGTAATTGGCAGCATGGATCCTCCCTACTAGATGCTTCCATAGTCTTTTGCTCAATATCTTGGGGCACATAGGCCTCATTCAGTACTTTTTGCAAAGCATTACGATGTGGCTCCGAGCTGAGTATTAAAGACATGATGGAGATCTTAGCAGGGGTTTCTTCAACTGATCCACTATACTGTACTCACTATGCTTCATTAGTTTCAAGAACTCGTTTGTTTCTTCCTCGGTCACAGGTTTATTCACCTCAAACTCTTTATCGAGGTCCAGCACCTCCTTGCCTTTAGCCTTTCTTTGTCTTTCTAGCTCTTCAGGTGTGTAACAACGACCACTCCGAGTTAGCCCACTTATCTCCGTTCGGAACAGCGGCAAAGGAGCTTCAATATTCGAGGTATAACCATAATCTCCAGGCATCGCTCCATAGTTTACTTTGCTTGCATAGGAGGGCCTAGTTAATACCAGTTTTGAGCGACCATTAGCTGTTGATTGGATTCTACATTTCTCTATCATCCCTACCTCTTCATTGTCACTTAGTCCTCAATCCTCAACTCTCCTAGAGCCAGCATTCTTGCAACTTTTTGATGAAATTCACTGCATTCATCAATGTGATGCCCTTCCTTTTTATGGAAAGGGCAAAAGTTACTTTCCCCTGTGCAGTACTCAGTCGTTTCTTCCAAATGTCCAGACTGTACCAACATCAGTATAGCTTGGCCATGTCACTTTCAACACCCTCTTTTTGCTACCAATCTCCATGGTATTCACTCCTCCCCTACCATCAACATGTTTAGGTAAAGGGTTTGAATTCTGATTAGGCGAATCCTCAAAAGTGACCCATCCCACTTTGATCAGTTGCAACACCTTTCTTTTAAAAGCAAAGCAAGACTCAATGCTATGGCCTGCGTGACCAGCATGGTATTCACAAGTCACCTCGGGGTTGTACCAGGCAGGGAAAGGTGGCTGCATAGGTGGTATGGGTAGGGGAGCTATCTGCCCAATACTCAACAGCTTGGCATACAACTCTTTTAAGGTTATGGTAGAGGAGGTAGTTGTTCTTCTGACGGTTGCTTATCCTTTCTTTGGTAATTGTTGGTTATTTGCTGGGAATTTTGATTGGCTGGTTTGGAGTGGGGGGTTTGGAAAAGTTAATACTAGTGACTCGGGGGTAGGTATTTGATAGTTTTTGCTTCTCCTTTCTAGGTTGTTCACCTCAATTTCTTTCTTCCTTCCAATGAAACCTCTCTTCTCTAGAGGTTCTGCAATTCTCCACTTCGGATCCCTTGTTCAATCCTCTCGGCGATCCGCACGACATCATAGAAATGTTGTGCTGAACTACCCATAAGGTGTTCATAGTATGGAGCCCTGAAAGTATTGGCAAACAAAGTCACCATTTCTGTCTCTATCAGCGGAGGTTGCACATTGATAGCTTGGTCTCGCCACCTTTGAGCATAAGCCCTCACGGACTCTTGACTTCCTTTCTCCATGCTGATCAGACTGGTCCTATCAGGAGCAATCTCTAGGTTAAACTTGTATTGCTTTAAGAAAGCGTCCGCCAAGTCTGTCCACTTCCTGATCCTAATATTGTCTAACCTCATATACCAACTGAGGGCCGATCCGGTCAGGCTATCCTGGAAGAAGTAAATTAACATTTTGTCGTCGTGGATAACCTCTGCCATTTTGTTATAGTAGGAGCGGAGATGGGTCTTCGGGCATTCCATCCCAGTATACTTAACAAACTCCGGCACTCTGAACTTCTTTGGAATGACAATATTAGGTACTAAACATACCTCAGCGGCCCTAATTGGGTCAAACAAATCATTTCCTTCAATTGCCCTTAGCCTCTCTTCTAGGGCAGTCCACTTATCATCTCCTTCATGATTAGAGAATTTAAAGTCATGTGGATCTTCGTTTGTTAAATCCATTGTAATAGGGATTTGGATGGGCCGAGCAGGACTCTGCTTAGTTGGTGTATTTGCCCCTATGTTTATAGGTGCGACAGGATTTGAGCTGCTGCTGGTGCTTCATTAGGTTGAGTAGATGTTCCTTCTCCATCTTTGGCTCTCAATATCTGCTCTAACATACGGTTAGGTTGCCACATCATTCCGAACTCCTTCAAGTTCTCTTTGGTACTGAGATTCGGTTGTGACCTTCCTTCGTTTTCCATTCTTGCTCTTTGCCGAGTGTAGTGGACTTTGGAAGGGGGACCTATGTTTCACGATCTGGAATGCATATGATAAATTAAAAACAAAATGCGTGATGAGAATGTGATGCATATGTAATGTGTATATATGCATATTTTATGAGCTGATTCATGACTTTCGTAACCTTTAAGCAAGATTTCTGAGTTGACCCGATTACCATAAAGGAGGGTTTGCCAAGTTCTTATCATAGTGGCTTACCAAACCCATTAAGAAAGGAAATACGTCATGGACTTCTTATAAATAACAAACTTGCTCATACAAAACAATAATGGGAAAGAGAGTCCTATACATTGCTACCTCTAAAAAGCATTTCCTCTATTAGCTAAATCCCCAATAAAACAGGCCATTGCCCCCATGTATTCTCGATACTTTGAAGCATCATTTCCGACTTGGGTGGCTTGTTGTTGCAACCTTTCTGCATAACGGGCTACTTGCTCAACCTGTTTTTCCATGTGTCTTATTCTGGCATGGAATACGGTGTTATCTTCGATTATTGCTTCGTTGCTGGCTCCTAAGGCTTCGTTGCTTCTTTCCAATACTCGCACCATACCCTCTGATTGTGCCAACTTATCTCTTGTTCTTTGTAGCTCTTCCTTTTCATATCCAGCTCTGCTATTTTGGAATTGATTTGAACTGCAAAGCTGTCCATGTAGTCTTGGCATTCTTGACGCTCTTGCTTAGCCTTACTCATCTCTTCTTCCATCTCGAGTAGTGGCTTCTCAACTCCCTTAACTCTTCTTCTCGTACCTCGATCTCCGCTTGTAAAGCCCTCATCCTTCCTTTTGAAGACTCAGCTCTCTTCTGGTAATCTCTCATGTCAGACTCAGCGGCCATTCTTGCATTTCTTTCTTCCTCTAGTTGCACCATGTATTGAGCTCTAACCTTCCTTTCTTCTTCTATGTCGAGGTTGGCTAGACGATTCTTCTCCTTTTCAACTTCTATTTTCTTTAAAAGAAGTTTCCTTCCCTTCTTCAAAGAATCCATTGGTCTCCTTATCAACATTCACGCCTTTTGTTGCCCTCTTAACCTTAGCCAATTCTTTTTCTGCTATCCCATTCTTCTTGACCAACTCATCATAATCAGCTATTCGATTCCTTAACTCAGCCTGGACCCCCGTTGTTATGTCTTCAGCTACCTCAGCCCTTTTCTGCCATTCCTTTAGAGACATTAGCTGCTTCTCTTGTTTTTCTAACCGCTGATTCAAGAAAACCCTCATCGTATTTTCCTCCTCTAGCTGGTTCTCTAACAATTGTTGTCGCCCCTTACTTTTGCTGAGTTCTATTACACACTGATCTAGCTGCTTTCTTAGATCTTCCTCATCATCCTTTCTTTTCCTTTTGTTTCTATCGCTGCCTCTGACTGTTCTTGTGTAGAGAGACCCTTTACTTCAGAAAAATCCTCATTCCTCCAAACTGTATAATTATGGCTGAATGAGGTTTCAAAACTGCTTCCTTCTTCTCTTTTCACCTTCACGGGTCTTTCCCAATCCTGTCGGATAAGCTCCATTTCTTTGATGAACGGTTGGTGCTTGAATAACCCAATGAAATCAGCTAAACCCAAGGTTCTTGGCGTATATTGCATTCCGCCTAACTGCCTTGTTACGAGGGCGGGCGCATAGCTGATGTAACCAGTTACACCAATTAAAGGAACCCATATCTTGCTTCCGCAGCTCATTGTGCAAATAGCGTTGTTCATCCACGGTGCTTTCCATTTGAAGTTGCTACTTGGCAATGCTGCATACTTATCCCTCCATGCCTTCTCATCCCAATTCTTCCAAGTCTCATCTATGGTAATCTTTAACGGTCGCAAGTCAAACCACCAAAAGTTGTTGAAGATGTCTCTTGGTGCTTCGATATGACTGATTATCCATAGGTACAACATAGGGACGCAGCACCTCATAGCTCCTTTTCCATGTGTTCGGCAGTGATTAAGAGATAACATGGTTTCCCCCAAGATGGCTGAGGAAGGATTGATCCGGTCATGCTCATATTCGATGAAGACACTCGCTGCTTCTAAACTGATGACCCCAATTTCAGAAGGGAACAACACTAGCCCAAAAATGGCGAAGGCCACCAACCTATATCGTTCGTCTCCCAACTTGCCTTCTTCGGCATTTTTCTTCATTCGAGCTTCAATGATCTTCCATTTAAAACCCCCTTCAGCAACTCTACACTGGCTGATCTTTCCTAAGCCTAATAAACTGACTACTTCCGAAGCTGTATCTTCAAATCTGCGTCGGCGGTAGATTCGGCAGTTGTCATTTGGAAAATCCAGGATTCTCTCATATTCTTCCAAGGTGGGTGTCATATCGATGTTTCCAAAGGTAAAGCACGATAACTGGGATCCCAAAAATTCAGAAGGGCTTTGATCGCCGCTGCTTGTACAGGCAACTTCATTATTTGTGCAATCCTCCCATATCGCCTTTCAAACAGGGTCTCGTCAACATATTCCATGATAGGCAATAACTTTCCTAAATCGTTTACCATGTGATTTACCTTGGTAATGCATGGTAACCCACTAGCATCGATTCTTGGGCATTTTCCTTCGGCAATCTGAGCCAACTCAGACTCTTGTCCATATTCTTGGAAAGAGAGGTACTTAGTCATGATTTCAGCTCAAAACCTGGTTGATGAATTTAACAATTAATCGTGATGCAAATGAAAATAAGATTCATAACCTAAAGACAAGCTCTATTTATTAAGTGAGAGAGGGTAGTTTTTCTATCTGGTCTCGAAGGGTCTCATATCTGCCCAGTGACATTCTTCGTAAAGAAGTATGGGGGCGTTGCAAGGAACAGTTAAGACACGTATGCCCACCATTACCAAGCAGGCACTCAGATATGAGTTGGGTGTTTCACGCATTTAAACCCTGACCAATAGTCTTAGGGTAAATCGCTAATTCCCCACTTAACTTAAAGCTTGTGTGTGCTTTTCAAATTAAGGCAAGTGATGCATGAAACAATTGTATACAATGCATGAATAATATATGGCAAATAAAAAATAAATACGCAAATAAAAGGAAAGGCAATAAACACAAAAAAACAAAAAAAAACCAACAAATTAGACAAAAACAAAGCTTAGTCTACAAGGTCCCCAGCGGAGTCGCAATTCTGTCGCACCCCAAAAAAATTTAAATTAATGCGGGTTCGACTGGCGAATTTTTTTATTTTGGTTCTTTGGAGTCGCCACCTAGTATTTTGGTCACTAGGAACCTAACTGGTCTCAGAGATCGGGTACGGAGACTGGTTGCGTAAAGGGAAGATATTAGCACTCCAAATACGCCCTACCTAAGGTAAGCTGCATTGTTTTATTGTCTGATAAAAAAACTAAAGTGTTATTGTGTTCCTAGTTGTTGGTCTGTCTATGGTTCAAGAAAAATCCCCTCAGTAAGAGGTCTTTATCTTATCGGGTAAAAATCCTAACCGTTCTAACGTCATACCAAAATTTATTAATAATATTTAGGAATACGTTTTACGTATAAATTCGTAATCCCAAATACTAAAAGAAAACAAAAAGATTTTTTAGAATTTTTGAAATATTGGCCTAGTTCTCATGGCTTGAATAAACTGGTTATTAAAGCCAAAATGCATGTTAATACATATATTGTTTTGAAAATTTTCTTTGTTGTGTGAAAATATGATGTTATAATATTTATATATATATTGGAGAGACTAGGCCGTATTTTAAAACAAAAACTTTTTTGGAAAATATTAATTTTTATGCTTTGACGAAAATCGGGTATTTTAATACTGAGCTTATATCCTTACGGTATAAAAATACAACCCAATATTAATCCACTTTGATAAAAATATGCAGAAAAATCAACAACATTTTTAGGGACTTTTTAGAATTTTTTTGAAAGCAAAAACATTTTTTATTCTGAAAATCTTTGATGTTTTGACGAAAACCGGGTATTTTAACACTGGTTTTGTATCTTTACAGTATAAAAATACAAACCAACATTAAACCACTTTGACAAAAATATGCAGAAAAATCACAATATTTTTAAGATTTTTTTAAATATATTTTTTTTATAAATATTTATATATAATAACATATATACACACATATATTATATATATATATATATAATAATATATATTATAGGGCTGGGCCGGCCCAAATAAATGGGCCAGGCTCAGCCCAAAAAAAAAAGGGGCGGGCCGGTCTCGGCCCGCAATGATATCGGGCCGGTCTCGGCCCAAAAACTTCTACAGTCTGGGCCAAGACCGGCCCAGACTTGCAAGGCTGGGCCAGCATCGGGCTGGCCCAGTGCCTTACCCCAGCGGGGGGAGAATTATTTTTCTCCCCCCCCGCCTCCTGCATGCAACATGCAGGAGGCCAGGCGAAAACAAAAGAAGAAAAAAATGCAAAGGGGGGGGAGGTGCACCTGGCGTGGAGGCGACCGTTGGTGGAGCTGCGGTGTCGTGGCCTCGAGGACGGCGGCGCTGTGGTGTTGCTCGGATCCTCAGTGGCCCTTTCCCCTTTTTTTTTTTTCTTCTCTCTCTCGTTTTTTTCTTGTTTTCGGTTTCGTTTTTCTTGCTTTTCGTTGTTTTTGTTCTCCTTCTCCTCGTGCGTTATTCTCTTCTCCCTCTATCCTCGGGTCTCTCTCTCTCTTCGGTCTCTCTCTATTTATAGAGAAAAAGGAACCGGCGTGCCTTTTGTTAGTGCGCCTTCAATCACGCAACGGCTGGTCGGCCATTGATGCTTTCGGTGGTGGTGGTGGGGGCGAGGAGAGAGAGGCGGGAAGTTTTGAAAAAAAGCAAAAAAAAATGGTTGCTCTGTTTCTGTTTATGCGGGGGAAAGGAAGAAGCATGAACGTGTCGTTCAAAACGCACCGTTCTGGTCTTTCCTTTTTTTTTTTTTTTTTTATATATGAAACGGCGTCGTTTTGGATAAAACGCGCCGTTTCATTTAAATGGGTCAAACTTCAAATCAGTCCTCCAACTCGGTCCCCGCCCCTCTTGTTGGCCGCCTTTTTCACTTTGGTCCTTGGCCTCTGATTTTGCAATTTACCCTAATTGATCAATAAACTTTCAATTTCTTCAATTAGCCCCTGAACAATAAACAGCCCCTTCTACGCGCCTTTCCAATTGGTCCCTGGTTTCGGATTTTTCAAATTAAGTCCTAATTGGCCATTAAACTTCAATATTTATGCAATTAAGCCCCTGATTTGACCCAATAAATTCCTAAAAAATATATTTTGGCCCCAGAACTTAAATTTCTTCAAATTAAAGCCCAAATTGACTTAAAAATCAATTTTCTTGCAATCAAATCTTCTATAAATTCAATAAAAACCAATTAAATCCATAAACATCCAATTAAGTCCATAAAATCCAAATTGGGCTTTTCTCCTCAAAATTCAAATTTTCCTTCTCAATAGGGCTTTCATCCTTCAAGATATACTGTCAAAAATTCAATCCTTGTATTTTAAATTCCTTGACCAATTTTCTGATGCTTTCCGAGCGCTTCTGCTCCTGTATTTCTAAACTCTTTTGGCTATTTATTTTATTTTTGGGGACCCA